>JBAFWW010012279.1:8547-26284 GCA_036873685.1 Agapornis canus
AGATGATCTTAAGGTCCTTTCCAACCCTAACTATTCTATGATTCTATGATAATCAAATCCTGGGGTCAAAACCTGGCTGCACATGAGTCAGCTTTTCTGGAATGCCTCTGGAATTTCACACATTCCTCTTAAAGACTGAGCAAGCTTTGAAACCATGGTGGACTTAAAGGATGGAAGGCCCTCTCCAGAACTTCATTAACGTGTGCGAGAGATAAGTCTGCAGTACTACTTGTCTTTTGTAGCATGATATTTGTAAAGAATGAGATCTAACAAAAACAATAGCGAAAGCTCTCCCAGAGAACAGAAAGTGTAGAAAAAACTCATTTTGACGGGGAACCATGATAGTTTAGCCCTGCTTCTCCTCTAGTCTAGGGGAAGAGTTGCTTCACCCACGAGAATCTTTTAAGAGAGGATATTAAAAAAATCCCAGCAAGGTAATAGGGTCAGGCTAGGCTGAGGACAGCAGTCAAGTCTCACACATGGCAGGGAGGAGGCTATTTCCCTTAGAATGAGTTTTGGGTTTTTTTAACTTAAAAAGAAAAGAGAATTGTAAATGTTTCTAGTTTCTCTGTTTCTCTCTCTCTCTCTCGTATGTATACCTTTCTACATGTATATCTATGTATTTGAAAAACACAACCCACAACTTTTGGCTTAAATTTGATCTGACAATATCCTTTTAACATGAAACTTAAAAGCTGTAACTGATACCCCAGTTGGACATTATCACAGATTATTTCCTGTCTGTGTTTTGACTGTCCTGGTCGAATGGCTTCCAAACCTAACACAGAGTCAATGAAGAGAAACAACCCTCAGCTACTATTATTCCTCTTACTCATTCTACCAAAATACTAAAAATAATGAAACCACAGCCTGCCTTGAACAGTAAAGATCTTTTAAAAGCCCTTCCTAAGCTGGGCCTTGACGTATCTTGCATATTTTAGGGAAAAAAATAAAGCTGGTAGGTTGGAGGGGAGAATTACCAGTGATGTTCCTTGGCTGGGCTTGTATCCATGCTGTTCATAAAGCACCACCTTGGGCACATATGTGAGCACCGGGACCTCCCTGTCCCACCCAGGGCTGACCACCCAGCTGCCATCTGCCTGCACCACCACCAGCGTCACATGCGGGCAGCCATCTGTGCAGCCCCACGGTCTGTGCTGGCGACAGCAAACCTGGTCTTTAGGGGGCTGAGCAGGGACCTGCCAAGGAGAGTTACAGACTTCCTCTCCTGGCTATTGATGTGGGTAAACATGGTGGGTAATGCTTGAGGTACAAACCCCAGCAAATATTGGACAGCTTTGGTGCCAAAACTGAGCAAGGTGATATTTTTAATCTGATGTCTTTTTTACCAGGAGAAAAAAGAAAACAAAAATGCCCTCCTGATCTAGTAGTACCAAAATGTTTTATAAATTCATGCCTTTTCCCCTGAGCAGTTCATTTAGGCAGGGGAAAAGCACCCAATAATAATACCAAAGCCCCTTCCCGTCCAATCATTTCATTCTAATAGTTTGGAAAATAAATGTTTTCCATTATTTGCCTTGGAAATAGGTCTTAATTTAAAAATAAATTAGTTAATTTACCTTTCTGTATTTTTACATATGTTTAAAGATGGCTGACACTGAATTTAAAACGTTTGTATAAAAATGCTTATTTATTTTCATTCTTAATTCATAAAAATATTCTTAAAAATGAATTTAAACGAAAAAGAAACTCTCTCTCCCTATTTATTTTGTCTTGTTTTATCAACCTAAAGAGAAAGCCAAGAAAGCAAAAGGGTAAAACCTAATACAATCTAAACCTCCTCACCTATTGTGAAGCCTGTCTATGAGGCTTCCAGTGGGGCTGCTGGCTACTGTGGCTTTTCCCCAGCTCCTTTTGCCATGTTTTCAGTCTCAATCTGGGACTGGTCCCCTCCTGTCTCTTGAGCATAGGTGTCTCAGCTGAACAGTTCAAGAGCCACACTCAGCTGTTGCTGATCCTAGTTTGGCTCAAAAGACAAAGCACAAGAAATGAGAGTGTCCAGAAATCAGAGAGACTTTGAAACGTGGATACAAAATTGATCAATTTTGTTAGTTTTACCCAGCAAATTCACAGACTAATTCCTATTTTCAAGAGGTGAGATATTAAGCTTTTTCCTCTCTTCAACTCTAAACTTAGGTCTCTAGGCTACTCATGGACTGTTCTGAGTATCTTGTTTAGACATGATATGGATCCCAGATTTTGCTCTGTGAAAAGCCTTTCTCGATACTGGGAGAGCAAAATGATGCAAACTGACTGGATTATTTTTTAGCTCAGCATGTTTAGATGGAAGGGGTAGGGGCTTCTCCACTCTGATACCACTCAGAAGCTTGACTATGGTTTCAACATCTATCTTAAACCAGAGCAGCTTTTAGTGCAAGGGATCTCAGGGTGCCCTCAATTAAACATTAAGTAGTCTTTTGTACAGTTTTGTACATGTCCTACCAAGCCAATCCCAGGAGATCCAGGTGAGAACCTCCTTGCCATAGTTTCATACAGTACTTTTGGCTGCTGCATACTATGTTTCTTTGGGTTCATCTCCCTTTCTTTCAGGAGAGGTTCTTCTCTGGAACTGGGTCATAGCCAATTGTATTCTGAGGGCATAAACCCAATAAGCCACATTCACATCTGGTGAAATTCCAATGTAGTGGTGTTACAGCTGGTAGAATTGGTCCACAAGTACTTGAAAGTGGGAAAAGCTCTCAGATGTCATTGAGCTCATAATCCTTAATGGGAATGATCAGTGGTGACCAAGCAGGAGAAGCCTCAGGGCAGCAGAATGAAAGGAGAAAATGCTTTCATTTCTCATGATCTTAACACAGGGAGATAGAGCAGTTGGGGAAAATTAAATAAAATAAACAGGCATCACACGAGGTACAGTGAGAAGAGGGTTGAAAGAAGGTAAGATGGATAATTAAGCAATAAGGCATGACAGGCTCTGTGTATTTCTGGATGATTATTGCATGCTTGCTATGATGTTGTTTAGGAGTGAACTTTTGCTACACAAGAACTAGAATCACCCCCCAGGGACAGGCTGGCAGGAGGATCTAATTGCTGTTATTACAAAATTAATTTTGAAATACTACTAATAAAAATAGGAAGAAAAGGGGACAACCTTCCTTTGTGCCATGTTGTTTGTTAGAACCTGTTATGGGAAAAGAGATGACATCACCCACAGTTGGTCATTGGAGGCAGGGCAGTGACATCACTGCCAGCCAATCCCAGGCTACATCCTGGTGGCAGTTGTGGTTTCTGCATGGCTTTTCTTCTTTCTCTCTTGTTCTTTGTGCTAGGTTGCCTGCTTCCAGGTTGATGTGCCCAACTAACTTCTTGTGTCAAGAACTTCTATCTTTTATCCCTTTCTGTAAGATCCTAGTTTTCCCCTTGCCTTCTTCTATCTCCCTCTTTGGGTAAAAAAACCCCAAACCAACCAACCAAACAAAGCCCCCCCCACAAAGACACCAAAACAAAAAACGAAACAGACCAAAAAAGCCCAAACCAACACCCCCCCAAACCCAACCTGTTCGAAATATGGAAAGTAATGCATAACATGCCTGTGGTTCAGAAGCATGGTATTTCCTTGGGATTTCATCTACAAAGACTGTTTTTTCCTTCTAATCTGCCATCCCCCAGCTCCACCTACTTCAGTAATTGGGTTTCCATACTTTCTCTGCATTGAATGGGAAGGAAGATGATATACCAGAAGAGAAAGGTTTCTTTTTGGCTGTGTAGCAGTGGATAACAACAAAGCAGTTATTCAGGTATGTGCTCTTAGCATACCTGGAGTTTCATCAGCACTCAGTGATATATTTTTATGCACAGAAATTCTTTTAAAATTAGTTTGGTTGTGAAATATTCCATATGAAATATTGCATGTTTTTTGGGTACCAAATCTCCTATTCCTATGTTTCTGAACCAAATGCCTTCAGGAATCCTTATTCTAGAGAAATTCACCAATGACAGTTTTCTTTTTATTTTAGATTCCAGTTTGCAAAGGAAAAGAGATTCTGAGATTTCGCGGGGCATGGAATTTCTCTTTGTAGTTCTGGTTGGTTTTAGTTTATTCCCAAGTAATCTGTTATCCTACCAGAGACTTGTCAGATAATGATTCAAGAATTTCTAGTTGCCTTAGATACATGTGTCTGAGCAGCTCTAGATTTAGAGTTTTTACAGATGTTGGGTTTTAAGGCACAAACATGTCAAGAAAAGTAAATAGCTTCCCTCAAACTGGTCTCCAGACTCTCCTGTCATTCATCCCAGCTGAGACTCAGTCCTGAGACTCCAATATCTACTGAGAAGCTCTATATCACACCTGCTGAGTGGTGATACTAGGACTCTGCTCTTGATAGCTGCTGTACAAAACAGGAGACAAGCTAAGGCTAGATGAATCAGAGGTCAGCAGGAAAAGAAGATGCACACAGAAGTGAAATGGCATACGCATGTTCACACCAGAAATAGTAGCAAGATCGGGATTGGATTTCAGGACTTCTGAAACTCAACCCAGAACTGTTCTATTAGGGGATATTTTGATTTGTTGTCATGGGATGTGGGGGAGGACAAATCCAGTTCACCCCTCTCCCCAAAATCTATCGTGTGTGTGAGTTATATTTATCAAATGGAAAAATTGGTCAATAGAACTGTGCTCTCAAAAATCAGTCTTTGTTCAATCAAAATCAAACAAACAAACCAAAAAACCAAACCAAACTCAAAAAAGTAATTTCAGCTCTATATCTCCATGGTACTCGCAACATTAGGAGATGAGATGTTTTTCACATGCCACTGCTTGTTGCCATGATCTTATCAAAGGGCTGAACCTGTGACCTTTAACATCAAAGCCGAGACTCCATCATTAGAATTAAGGAATGACCTGCAATGATTGTTATCCTTAGGTGACTCAACCAGTGTAATGGGAACATGATGTTATATAAGTGTTTTACATACATACATACATAAATACATACATACATACGTATATATATACACACACGCGCACATATACATATACTGCTGTAGAAAGAGGCAAAAAGGCATCTCAGGAGAGAAAGAGTTAAATGAAACACCAGTAAGTGAATGCAAAGTTGCTTATGTAGGCATTTTCTTGTAAAGATCTGGTCTCTGTCTGTGCGTTAACTACATGCAGAGACTCGCTGTATCCAGGTTGACAGCTCTGGTGTTATACTTTTGTGGGGAAAAGTTAAACAGCATCATTGCACCACTTGGAAAGACTTAATATATGGAGTTGTACGTTTTTAGCCTCCCACATTTTCTAAGCTAAACTGAAGAGGGAAATTCCACAGGGCTAATAAACAAATATCTACTTAATGGAGAGTGTTAAGACATCGTGTCAAAAGTCTGGGAGGGGATTGATCCTTCTAATTTGAAAGGAGAAAAGAACAATATTCAGCATATCTCAAACAATGTGATTCTCTTCTGTGGATGTGTAGAAGTTCCCTTGATCTTGTACACAAAGCCCATTGACAGGAATCCCAAAGGAAATAAAAAACAAGAAAGAGATGGGGTTGGATCAAGGGCGGGAGGGAAAGAGACGAAAAATCTTCTATATATTGGTTTGGATAGTCAGAGAAATGAGTGCAGACAGGTGATATTTGTCATCTTCTGAACACAGCTTCACAGATATTGAATGCAAAGGTTTTTCCTACTTGGGACAGAAACACCCATGTGTTGAAACATCAACTTTCCACTTTTCAGGGTCAGTTCCTTGCTCTATCTGAGAATTGCTGTGCTGAGTGACCCTGTGCATCTGCCAAGGCTAGTGCTACAAGGTGGAGATCTGGCCTTCAACATGCTTAACTCATGACCAGAATCTTACTCTCTTTGTCACTGGCCTCCTCCCTGCCATGTCTAACCCCAGTTGGATGCTTTAAAAAGCTCTGGCACTTGGGCTGAGGCATATTCTCAGGGCAGGTTTGAAGGTTTGCAACATGGTAGGGCAGATGAGTCAGGTTTTGAAAGGTTTCAGACCTGCCGGAACCTCAGGTGTGCCAGTTCACAATGTGCCTCACCTTACCAAGAATGTTCTGCTCAGTGATGTGCAGGAGAAAGCTTAAAGGGAGCTGCATGGGAGGATAATGAAATGGATAAATGGGGAGGATTTTCCAAACAGAAGAGCAGAATGGTAAATACTGTGATTTTGTACTTTTATTTACAAATACTGTGAATTTGTACTTTTATTTTCAAATACTGCTTTTATTTCTGTTGTAAAATGATGGTCTCAGAGCAAACTCATAAAGCCCAAGTATCCAACTCAAGTACAGTGTATAAACCCTTCTCTTCCTTTTTTTTAACCCTTCTTCTCTTTTTTTTTTTTTTTTTATAGCATCCTTGCCTTCAGGAAGCTGGACAAAGAATGAGAACATACACCCAGAGACCAAGGTATTCAGTGTGCCCATCAGAGCATCTCTTACCTGTTTGGTAAGGTGACAAATAGGTTTTCCCCATCAGATCACCTGGAAGATGTGTCTGTACTTGTGAGGAAGGTGGGGCAGAGAGAAAACAGAATTGACCCCCAAACTCAGTTCTGTTGAAAAGGTGCTGGAAATGAAGTGCTGTGATTCAGTTGTACTTGAGCTCTGCACAGAAGCAATGTTGCCAGAATGCCTGGTACTATTCCTGGTGCATTGGGCATGACGGTACCAGCAGGATCTGCCTGGGAGGCAAGGTAAGAGATTAGGCAAACATTACAGGAGAGGACTGTGGGCTCATCCTGTCACAGAAACGTGGCAAAACAGACCTAAAATCAGAGACATCTCATCAGGCTTATTAGCACCTTAGAGTAGTTTCTCTCTCCAGAAGTTCCCTGGGAGAAAAATACCCCAACCATCTGCAAATCAACATAGTAGCCCATGGCTTATTTCAGTTCCTATGAAACAAATTGTTCTTGAAAGCAGCTTTTGCTTTCCACCCCCTCTCACTTTTTTGGCTTCTCCTGCTGTCACTGGCACCTTGACTGAGATGTTCCCACTACCCCCTTGTTTCTATGCTTTAATAAAATTGTTTAATCTGATTTTTTTTCTTTCCTCAGTTCTTTGGGCTGGAAATATTCTCATTACACTTATACTGGGGAGAAAAATAATAAGTTCCAAGGGTGGTGGAATTCTAATCCTCTAATTCAACAAAAAGACAACCAACAGCAGGAAGAATCCAGCCCTCCATGACGCCCTGCTCCCTCTCAATGTTTTTCATGATTTTCAGGTCAACCATGTATTTTGGAGCTTCCATGTAGCAAATTTTCATTTTACTTATTCAAGTAAATTTTCTTCGCAAGCTCTCCGCGTAGCCTGAAGCCTACAGCTATTTTTGAATCTTTTGAATCTTTTTGAGGGCGAGGCAGAGTCAAGTTACCTTGTCATCAAATTCTCATTTTGGCAAGAAGGGTGGTAGGGGTGAAGAAACAGAGGACTTTATAGCAATAATCACTAACCAAAACACTCCAGAGTGCCTGAACTTGTTACTGTGTCTGTTCAGTTCTTCGACAATATGTCAAGCAGAAAGAAAACAGCTTAATTTTTCACAAGCCTGCTTGCCTTCTGAAGTTAACAACAACACGGCAACTTGTTTGAACTAGTGAATGGAGGGAACATGCTATTAATACCAGAGTCACAGCCCACCATTCCCCACAACCCACCAGATGTTTGAATTTAAACTGTCACCTCACGTATCACATCAGTTTCTGTGGGCAAAATCTTGGTCTGTTTTCCAAATGCCCTAGAGGCACTGAGCTGTTCTTGCAAGGTCTTTGATATGGTCTGTTAGTAATACGGTTGTAAAAAGCCATGTGCATTTATGGTGCATTGTTATTAATATAGCTCCTGTTCCCATCATTGTTTTGTTATTATTTATGTATTAGTTCCTATTGGGCAACTAGATCGCTGTGAGGACTGGTAGATCATGCAAGTCCTTTCACCTTTTTATCAGCCCAGTTTGGTATCCTGCCTGCTCCCTTGCTGGTAGATTGTATGGCACAGCTACATGTTCACATCAAACACTAAAGTTTCTCAGAAAAGAGAGACATTCTGGGAAAACTCTGAAGGAAACCAAAATAAATCCATTCCGCCTGGAATTTGGTTGTGGCAAGTTTTGAATGTCTTGCCTTCCATATCCTCCAAAAAAAGACTCAAAACCCCCAGATGCTTAGGCCAAAACTTTTTTGGTCTTCATCAAAAAGTCAAAATTCCTGTGGAAAGAAGACACTTTTCAAGAAAATGTACATTTAATAGAAACTCCCATTTCCCAGCAAAGCCAGTTTTGGCTACAGCTGTGTCAAAGCTGAGGGAGACTGCAGGGCAATATTACCTCCTCCTGCTAGGGGATTGTCCTGGAGCATTTGACTGGATCAATAGGTGTGTCATGCGGGGAGAAGAAAGTCAAAAGCTTTGCTCATCTGAGCCTCCAGGTAGTAAAAAAAGCATAGCCTGTGTATAGGGAAAGGAGCAGAGAAGGAATTGGAGACTCAATAGAGCTTATGGGCAGAAGAGGAATTGAAGGGAGACAAGAGGCCAAAGGGATGAAAAAGGGTGTCCTGGTTTCAGCTGGAATAGAGTTAACTTTCTTCCTAGTATTTGGTGCACTGCTGTGTGTGGCTATAACCAGATAACAATGCTGCTGATACACCAATGTTTTAGTTATTGCTGTGCAGTGCTTTACCCTGATCTAGTCTCTCATGCTCCGCCAGTGAGGAGGGGAAAAAGAAGATGAGAGGGAGCAGAAATAGGACCCAAACTGGCCAAAGGGGTATTCCATACCACAGTACATCATACCCTCTATATAAACTGGTGGGAGTTACCTGGAGTGCACTGATTGCTGGTGTGTATTGATCAGTGGGTGGTGAGCAATTCTATTGTGCATTGCTGCAATTTGAACCCAGGATCTCTTGTTTACCACAACAAAGGGTTTGTGTGGAGGGGAGCAGACCTGCACACTGCCCTGGATTTGTGCAAGTTCATCCCAACATTTTGGGTCAGGGTAACCTAAACAGGTCTTTTGTTCCCATGGTGTACAGAACTCGTTCTGCGGTGAAGACACCCACTGCTGTCACAGGGGCCTTTTCTCCATGGCAGCCAATAACCTGAGGAGAGAAAAAGCCATTGTCTGTGGATCCAGAAAACTCTGGTGTGCACATACCTGTACATGAGGGTCAGTGCCACTGCAGGAGATGCTGTGCATTTCTTCATTCTTGATGAGTCCTTTTTCCTTTTATTCTTTTTTTTTTTTTTCCTGAGATCTAAAATTAAGAAATCATGCAGATGGAAAACATCTGCCTGTTCTTTGTGAGTGGAAAAAACATAACACATAGCAGGGATGATAAATAATAATAAATAATGATGATGATGAAAGCATTTTGAGAGGCGCAATGGTTTGATTTGTCTGAAGCAAGCATCACACACTCTCTGTCTGGGCTAAGAAGGATAAATAGACTGCTGTGGTTTGAAATTCTGCAAATAGCAACACAATTTTAAGGCATTTAGAAAGAGCAGATGCTGAGCATGGCTTGGCTTTTCATGGGTTCACTCATTAGTGCCCTGTCAGAGGCCTTTCAGGTGTGCAAAAGCAGCCTGACCTCTCCTGAGAGCAGGTCTACTTATGTATGAGTCACAAATCACTGTCTCTCTTAAAACTAACACAGCTAGACCAAAGAATGACATAGCCTCCAAGTGACATAATATTCTTCTTTTCTACCTTGTTACCTAATACAGGGCTATGAAATCAAATCCATGGGACAAGTAATTTATTTATTTCCCTAGTCTATCACAAAAAAAAGGATAGCTTTTCACCCAGAAGACATAATTCTTGGTGTCTCTCAAACATCCATGCAAAAATCAGCTCCAATTGTATCTCCGTGGATGTTACCTAGACCTTTGTCAGGGTCCACCTGAGAACTTCTTCCAGGGTTTAAGTTGTGTCAGGTCGTCTCAGACTGTAGGTAAAGACATTGTAAAACCCAATGAGTGTTATTTGATGGAAAGGGACGAAGGGGGTTACCTAATGAGTTGTTGAGTCTCAGCTGAGTTTCCAGAGTGCAGGTGTTCTACTTAATGTCTGGCAGCAGGTTGGTGCTCTCCCTGCCTTTGTAAGTAACTAGGCCCAAATGACTACTGATTCTGAAAGCATTTGAAACTGTGAGGTGTCTGCAGACAGAATAGACAGGATGATGGGGAAAGAATACTGTGCACCATCAGAGGTCCATATCTATGTGACATATCTATGTCCATCCATCAAGACAATGGAGAAGGTGATTCATGTACACATGTGCATGCAGGTCTGAACACTGATAAAAGGAATGTGTCAGGACAGGGTGTATTTATGTCTGAAAATATGATACCAAATATTTCAAAGGACAGTGACTGCCTCACCTACCTTTAGCTGTTTACAGGAGGTACTTCTATGCACCTGAGATCTCAGCTTCCAGCACAACCATCCTGTAAGATCTCAGGCAGGATGATTCACAAATGGAAATATCATTGAAAAAAGCCCAACACTAACACTTGCGACAAGCCATGCTCTGTGTGTGTGTCTCTGTGCACTTTGCCAGCATGTTTGTCTGAGCACTCTGAGTGCAAACACAGTGTAGCATTTATTTTTTCTGTGTGTCTGCTGGAATGATTGAAGCTTAAGACCCAAGAAAAAAAACGGGGGGGGGGGGACGGGGACACAAAGGAATTGGAGCTGAGCAACAGGAGAGTGATGATGCGATGATATTGCAGCAGCAAAAGCAAAACGGTCTGCTAAAAATACACCAGAGGGATCTAAATATTTCCATAAACAGATGGAGGTTGGAGCCCAAATGGAAGAAAAATATGCAAGTAAAGGAAATCATATTTGACAACCATAAGGGTCTATAGTTCTTCTGTGTCTTTTATCCCAAAAGGCTTTTTTACAGATGCTCACAGTTGGGCAAAAGAAGAGCCTGATCCCACAATGCTTTACTCACACAAGTAACCCTAATTTATGTTTGTAGACTCAAAGGGGCCAATGGACCTGCCACATGAGCAATACCTTGTATGAGTTCTTTTAGAGGAGGCATCTGGCAGTGCTTTATAGTGAAGGCTGCAGAGCAGTTTCCATGCTAAACCTCTCTTTTATTCATTCTCATAATTTTTTTTTCCTGTTTCAGAGCATTTACATTTTCAGCTGAAATTTTCCAAACATAGTCCATGCCTGAATGCGAATTTTATTGGGATGCATGAGGAAGAACAGCTTCAGCCTGGCTGGAAAAATATGTTTTCCCTTAAACATAAAAGTCCAAGCCTCTTCCTGCCTTTTTCTTGCCCCTTTATCTAAACAAATGAGAAAGGGCTAAAATTCCATTTGCTGGGTTGTCCTATGGGGAGTCAGGGATGGTGAGATTTGGTGAGGCTTCAAAATCAAAACCACCTAGAAATATTTTAAATCTGTAGGTACCTGAAATCCTGACTATGTTGTTCAGGGGTGAAATTCAGCTGCTATAGAAAGGGTACCAGAGAGTTGTATGGCATGTGCTCCTTTGAAGCTCAAGCCTTGCTTTCATCTCACCCAAGTTAACCCACCTACAAACGGAACCTGACTTTCAGACTGGGAAACCAAACCCAGGTGTGATACCAGCATTTTCTTGTGGCCTTGATGGACCACCTTGGCTTGGGATAGATCTCAGTCAGAATTAATAATCATCAGCATAAATCTCTCTTCTGGAGGGAAACTGCAATCTCCCTATTTGAACCCAATACAAAGACTGAGAGGTATGCAGCTAGGGAACCTTGGCTGTTGAGCGCTGCAGCTCATCTTCTCAGCAAGGGTAAAACCTTGTGAATCCACACGGAGATGCATTCTGGGTGGGGGGAAGCACAAGCATATTTGAAAGCTTCTACATAAACATTTTCTTCTGGACAAAGTGAACTTATTCCCTCTCATGAAGTAAAAAAATTCTTTGGGTCAGTTTTGTTTGTTTGCTTTATTTCCAGCTCTCAGTCGTGTCCAATAATCAGACTAGAAAGAGAGGGGTAAAATGTTGTTTCAAAGTGTAAAAAACCCCAAAACCAAACACACTGAGATGACATATTTTGAGAATACTTGGCTTTAAAGCCTTGTATTTCACACTCTACTTTCTAGAAAAACATCTGTCCAAACCAACACATTTCTAGGAAAATGTGTCGTTCAGCCTGGAGAAAAGGCTCTGGGGAAGCCTTATAACAGCCTTCCAGTATGTAAAGGGGGCCTAAAAGAAATCTGGAGAGGGACTTTTTACAAGGACATGCAGTCGCAGGACAAGGGCTAATGGCTTCAAGCTGAAAGAGGATAGATTTAGATTAGCTGTTAGGAAAGAATTCTTTACTGTGAGGGTGATGAAACATGGGACCATGTTCCCAAGAGAAGTTGTAGATGTCCTATCCCTGGCAGTGTTCAAGTCCAGGTTGGATGAGGCTTTGAGCAACCTGGTCTAGTGAAAGGTGTCCCTGCCCATGGCAGGGGGTTGGAACTGCATGAGCTTTAAGGTCCTTTCCAACCTAAAGCATTCTGTGACCACCAGCACATGAGGAACTGAAGCCTGGCCTTTCAGGAAGCGTTTTGTGACATGGCCAGCTTCTTGCAGTGTCACAACAACCTTCTCTGGGCCCTGTGCTGGGACCATTTGCCTGATGTCCCATCTGAATGGGTGAATATTATTATACCACTTCACAGGAAGTGATGTCAGGAAAGGGTTACAGGTATTTGCCATCGTTTACAGTGTGCTTTAGGAACTAGAAATCAGAGAAGCTTTCTGGGATGTGGGGAAGTGTCTGCCAGAGGGAGCACAGGAGCGAATCTACCCAGGCTCTCGTTCCAGCTCTGCCACTGAGTCCTACATCTCTGCAGTGTTTGTTTTCCCTGTGTCAGCCTCTCACCTGCAAGGTAAGAATGATGTTTTCCTTCCCAAGCAGAGGTTAGGTTACCCATTTCTGAAGCCCCTCTGTACTGGTGCTCTGAGGAGAGCACCCAGGCACTGTGTTAGGGCTGTCCTGTAATGGCAGTGATTGCGGGTGAGCACAGGTGAGCCAGCATACGCAAGGAGGGCTGAGCTATCACCTGCTTCCCTATCCTGAGGGCATCACTTTCGGATACGTTGTCCATGGGCTTGTGTGCCTGGGTCCTACCGAGCTGCACCTTTGGTGAGGCATGGCAGAAGTACAGCCACCTCAAAGGTGGTAAGATCCTGCAGAATTCCTAGGCAAACGCAGGGTACATGGCTTAGACAGGTCATGGTAGCATCTTCCCTGGGGCATGAGGCTGCAGCGGGACCTCTACCTGTGTGTTAAGGAAAGGTGGATGCAAAGGTCTCACTTGGGTTTAGTGTCCTGTGTGCATGAAGGAATGCAGCCATGAGGTACAGGAAGAGGCTGAATTAGTCCAACTGTTCAGACCTGTTAAGACCTGATTAATATTAAATCAGCAGGAATAGTTCTGACCAAATTTCACATGCTGGCATGACAGCAGGACTGACCCCTTCACCCTCCCTCTCCTGAGCTCAGCATGAGTTAAAGCTCCACACTGTTCTGCTGCTTTCTCTATTATTTTTCGTGCATTCTATTCCCTGTTTTTAAAGGGATGATGCAGCTTCCCAGTGCAAACAAGGTGAGAGTTTTGCATGTTCCTCCTTCTCCCAGTCATCTCCCAGAATAGATTATTATCAGGTAATTTCATGCTCAGAGGGAGCTTTCCTGTATAATAATACTTCTCTTCCATCTAAGTATAGACTAAAACATTAGGTCATAACCTCCTTGGCCTCTGTCCTACTCCTGTAGCCATAGACAGCAGCCTTGTATGGAGGGCTAATTAAAGAAGCTTCAGAAAAGGAAAAGGTGAGAGGGTCGCAGGAGCAATCTCTTCTTGCCCCCAGCACTTGCTGTGGGACTCAGAGTGGTGGCCCTAGCTCATATTGCAGCAGATGATGTACACACTCAATAAACCAGGTATTTCCTTCTTGTAATGTGCTGTGCTTGGCAGGGGAAAGGTGATGGTGAAGGATGAAAGCATCTGGACACAATGAATATGCACTTGGGAATGGACATTCAGCCGTGGATATCACTCTTGTCTCCCTGGGCAGGCATGAAAAATCCAAAGGTTTCCATGATGTACCTGTACAATTGTCTTCACATCGCCACACCAAGCACAAGGCCATGTTTCCCCAGGCAGCTGGTGACTACTGCAGGGATGCATTTCCCAGGTCCAGAGCGTGACTGCAGTTCGAGGCTGTTGTGGCTTGTCGCCAGCTGAGCAGCCTTCCATTTGCTTTCCACAGCTGGTCCCTGGAAAAACGTTTCCTTTCTAAAACAACATTGAGGAATATGTGAGTTCAGTGACCGAGATGGAAGTGACCAGGCCAGAAATGTGATGCAAACACTATCCCACCAGCTGTTCCTGTGCAACAGAGAGTCCTGTGTGACCCTGCCCTGGGTCATGTTTTAATGAAGCTTTTGTACTCTCTTTGATTGTTTGAAGCAGTTTACCAATAAATTGCTTTTCCAGAAAATATTAATGGCAGAAAATGTGCAGGAATCCAGATCTCGGCAGGCAGCACATGAGCAGGAGGCAGGGCTGTGTGTGACAGCTGCTTGCTGTCCACGGGCCACACCACCCTGCTCTGGAAACTGAATTAAACAGAATGATTCCAAAGGTGGGTATGAGCTATTGGGGTTGTTGGAAGTGTTTTCCCTGTGAAACTGCACAGTGGGGACTCCTTCATTTATTAACACATGAATACAGTAGGGGTAGGAAGTAAATGTCCTATTTGAGGCTGAATGAAAGCGAGCATGGAGAGGAGATTGTGTGACAGCATGTCGTGTGTGGGGAGGGATGCTGGGCTATGGGGTGCTGTGTGGGTGAGTGAGTGTCATGGCTGAGGGTGCCCAGGAGAAGCCACTGCCCTCCCTGCAGTGTGAAGGGCTGTTTGGGCAGGTTGGTAACCGGTGGGACTGGTTTCCATCGGCAGAAGTTTGCATAGACCTCAGGGAGGGCTGGGGGCATGGTAGCCATGGTGGCAGGTCCCATCTCTGATGCGTGCATTTGTGTGGCTGCAGGGTAGCTGTGGGAGAAACCCTCCGTGCCTGTGTCCCTGGGACCTAGCGGCATCCCCACCGCTGGAGTCCTGCTGGAGCTGGGTGGGTTTGCAGTGACTGGGGCTGCTGCACTGGTGGGCTGGGTGTGAGCAGCTTGTCGCTGTGGCCTGTTGGATAGGAGTGCTGTTCAGAGTGGTTTCTGGCTGCAGATGTCAATCAGTTTAAGCGACATCTCATTAAATCACCTCATTTGACTCTGGCATGCAAATGCAAAATTGCTGTACTTCAGTACTTCACCAACAGCATCATAGGTATTTCTGCTTGTTCTAATGGATCAGGTGTTATTATTTCGTAAGTCAAAGCTGGTCATCTTTTTTTGACCCCAAAGTGTTAGTCCTCAAAGTTAGCCTGACTGAATACCTGTAGTTCATCCTCAATCTCTGAAGTGTATTTAATCAAGAGTTTAGAATATGGGAAGGGATTGGATATGCCAGGTGAAGCATTCATTTTGAATGGCAGCTGAAAATACAGCTAAATAAAATACAAGGTGCACAGGATGGAGATTAGAAGTAGACCAAGAGTGGTATTAATCCAAGCTGTCTGGGAGCATGTATGGGGAGAATGGATGAATACAGATGAATTACTTGTATGCTGCTTCAGATAGGGTCTGGTGGGCCAGCTAAACAGAATACAATTAGACATGAGACACAAATTATGATTCAGAGAGTGGGAGCCACTAGGATTGTTTACCATGCTGAGGGATGGAGAAGGATACTGGCAGCCGCAGCATTAGCATGCTTGCACAGGGGAGAGGGTGAGGAGTGCTGCTGCTCCTTGTAAAGCAAATAGGCTGAAGTATGGAGTGTGGCTGTGCTTTGTAGCTGGGTTCTCCCATAGTGAAAAATGAAGAAACAGAGTGTGCTGGAGAGCCATAAGCAAAATATTGAAGAGCACACTGATATTGGCAAGTCCATTGCTTGCTGGTGTTGATTCCTGCCTTTGCCTTTGGGATTCATAGGCCTTGACTCAGCTGTGCTCTGCTAGTCCATTGATTTCTACTGAGGCCGGTGCCAGCCTCCCAGTGCTTGCTGCCTTGCCAAGGCAAGTGGTACTTTGTCCCAGCTCCTGAGGGGAGAGCAATGCTGTTTCAGGACTGCCATTGGGCTGTGTTTTGGAAGCAGGATTAGTCTGAGGTAACTGATGCATTGGCCAAGAAAACAGTGTAGAGGTATACAGCAACTAGCAGCTGATGACACGGCAGGTACCCCTTCTCAGACTAGCCAAAACATTTTGGAAGTGATGGAGTGTGGAACTATCATCAGAGTACACTCAGAACACCAACTCTGTGAAACTGGCTCAGGTGTGGATGTCCTGAGGTTGGCTGGGGCTTACTCCAAGGCAAACATATCCCTTGCAGCAAGCAGGAGCTGATCCTGTGTTTCTGGAAAGCCTGCTGCACTATCTAGGGTCTGAGCAGAGGCAGGATGTGTGTGAGCAATGCAGCAGGCTGGGGGGTCAGCAAACCCAGGTGTATCTGTGGGTCAGGAGCCATCCAAAAACTTAGAGCATTGCCACACTCTTCTCCTCTCTGCTGTTTCAGACCCATGCCTTATTGACCATCTCACAGAGGAAACGTTTTCCCTGGCCAATGTTGTCTGCAGAGCTCAGCCTCTTTGTGTCTTGCCAGCCAGCATGCTGGGACAGAGCTGTTACCTGGAGCTGCTTGTCAGCGAGCTGGGCACCATCTCTTGCCACAGCTGACCACTGAGATATGGAAAACCACAGATTGACTTGCATTTAAATTGTTTGCTATCTGATGCTTGCATTTCTCAGCATGGCCTGGTTGACCCCTGCCACTGGGTGCATAGAAAACATGGTGACTTTTATTTCAGCAACGTTCTCCCATCATGGGATGTGTTACAAGAGCTACAATGAGTGCAGAGAATTAATGCCATTGAATGGTGCTAATGAGCGTGATGGTTCTGCTCATGCTGCAGTGTGTCAGTTCCATAGAAAAGATCTTCTTGTTTTGGTTATTGATTCTAACTTGATATTTCCTGGCAGGGTGACTGCAATGAACCTGTATCTATGATTCAGCGGGGATTGTCTCTCCCGGCTCTTGAGGAGATGTGCTGTGTGAAAACTGACACCGTGGTCTGTCACACTGGCTTTGTGCAGAGGAGCTGTTGCCAGGGGATGCTTAAAGGTCATAATTAACATCAGACGAACACAAATGTCCTCAGGAACAATGTTTCTACCAGGCATCAAATTAAGGACAGATGAAAGTCACCCAAGTCAGACAATGGCATTAATGAAGACAGAATGGCACGAGTTTTGATTTCTCCCATTATTTATATGAATTGGATGTGAAAATTGACTAAATAGTATTTAATAATGATGTGCATAGGAAAGAGCCTTAGGCCTGGTGAGGAATTTTTATTGCTGTAGCCTTCCAGCTGTCCAGCAAGAAAAACCAGCTCATGTGTCCCTAAACCCTCTCCATTGTCAGTGCTGAAACTGGTATGTTTAGGCAGTGGTTTGTCCCACCTGTTTTAGCTATGTGCTTTAGGAAACAATTAGGTTTATGCTAACAGTACCTTCTTTGCACCATACCTTACAAGCATTTGTGTTAGAAACCCTTTGTCCTGGGTTCAGCAGTTGCAGTCAGTTTTTCTTCTCTTTAGTAGCTGGTG
>JBAFWW010012280.1:0-12858 GCA_036873685.1 Agapornis canus
CATGGTTTAGTGTGAGGTGTCCCTGCTTGTGGCAGGGGGTTTGGAACTAGATGATGCTTAAGGTCCTTTCCAACCCTAACTATTCTATGATTCTATGATTGCGGAAAGGTATGAGGATACTTACATTAATGATATGAAGAATATTTAGTTGCTAGTACCAGTAGATTTTTTTTTTCCATTCTGTAGCAGAACTGCAAAATATTCTAAGTTTATTTCCCCAGTGGGATGCAGAAGGAACTTTCAGGTGAGAAAACCCATCTGCAGAATTATACCAGGACTGCAAATCTAGGGTGATCTTAATTCAACTAGTGATCATTGTTATGAAGGTCCAGTCCTCTTCGTTTTCCATTTTGCAATCTTTGCAATTCTCAAGACCTTGAACAGTCCCTGGGGAATGATCTATATTGGCTTTGTGTGTACTATATTCATTTAGCCTGTGAGAGAGTGCTGACCATTTTGTGTAAAGAAAAAAGATGTATGCAAAGGTAACAGCACAAGAACAGTCCTTGGGGAATGATCTATATTGGCTTCGTATGTACTATATTCATTTAGCCTGTGAGAGCATGCCAACCATTTTGTATACAGAAAGCAGCTGTGTGCAAAGGTAGCAGCACTTGAGGTTTTCTGGATCATAGATACATGCATTTAATTATTTTTCAGGAATTAATAATGAAGTAATTGAAGTCTAATATTTCTTTACTTTTGACTCAAATAGACCCTTCCTCAATTCATGATGAATTTTCTGCTTACTTGGTGGTGATAAATTTCACTTGAAATCAACCATGAGATTATTTAGCCATACATACAATGTCCTAAGTGGAGTAGTTACGAAGAGGAGTCAGGAATATACCCCCAGGATAAACTGAACATTTTACTTGCATCATAAAATGGTCTTCCTTTCTGTGCCTTAGGCAAAAAGAATGCTAACAAGCTAAACTATTCTTTTAATAGGAGAAGACAGTAAAACCCTCCCTGAATAGAATGAAGCCACTTGAGTGTAATAGTTTGTTGGTGACTTTTATTGAGTCCAAACAAAATGAGTTAGGGAGAGAGGAGTTTTCAGTATTTGACTAATTTGGTTTATTTTTGAAGCATATGTATGGTTGTCAGCATTTTTCAGCAGAGAGACAGATTTCTGCAAGCTCTAGAATCTTTCCTGCAAGCTGGGTTTTCATTATTAGAACATCTTAGGAGTTTGTTCTGTGCATTTGCTCAACAAAATTTGCCTCAATCACTGCTAAACAAAATAGGATAATTATATATTTTCATTGTCCTTGTCCTTGCATTTCTTTGGTTTCTGACTTGTTTGCTATTGAATATTGTTATGCCAGTATTGGCTTTTTCATGGTTACTGACTTATTGCTGGATTTACTGTCAGGGAGAAGCAAGAGCAAGGCTGCTCCACAAGGGGGTATGAGCTGGAAGTCGAGGGTGACCCTAGGCAGGGGCAATGCCCTCAGCCATTTTTGCACAGGGAGTTAGAGTGGGCAAAACAGTGTGCTGGGGACAGCATCAGTTATCAGTTCCAGACATGGTAGGCTGGGGAGTCAGGCTCAGGATCCACCTAGGACTGCACTGGAAAGAAGGCTATCATGTGTGTCCAAGGCCTATTTGGAAAGACTGGAGACTTGCACACCTCCAGTAGTGATCAGACCAGGTCTGGGTGCAAGCCCCAAGCTGACATGGAGCCCCTGCACCACGGCAGAGCACGTGTGGGGGCACCCAGGTGATGATGGACCTAGTCAGAGCCTACGGGTGCCCCCAGGATTTTGACATATGTGATATTAACCACTAGCAACTGCGTATTTGACTTACTAAAAACGCATAACACTTCATTAATACATAACGTAACTCTTTGAAGGCTGTTTCATGAGCTCACAAGCAGCTCCAGTTCTTTCTTCAGAGCAATAGATGATTCTACCAGCCATACTAGAGAGTCTATTGTATTAAGTATCTAAAAGATATGATATTTCATCTACATGTAAGAAAGCTTTTAAGATCATTTAAGGTAGCATCAGTGCTTCACTTTTCTTAGTTTTTCTCATTGATGTACATGAGATTGGACAGCCTCACAAGGGAGATACACTATTATCATTTTGAGCAATTGTATTATGATTTAATTTAGAATTAATGATAAATTGATAGAGTTGACTTCTGGAGTGAGGTGACTGCTTGAGACACTCAGACTTTTCCAGTAACCCAAACTAAGGTAGTTTAAGCAATTATTGCTTAAAGCTTTTTGCATTCTCGTATTCTTGAACATCTGCAATTGACAGTAAAAGATGTACTAGCACTGACTAGTGTAAATTTTTATCTTCTTTTTCTTGTGCAAGGCTGTAAACTGGAAACTATCAGGAGTTGCTGCCAGTCTAAGAAAGCTCTTCCTGTTGAGGGAAAATGAGGAAAGATATGGGCGGACAAGTGGAGGAGGTAACAATTTTAACCAGCCCTGCCTGATCCCCCACTGCAAATGAGTCAATAGTCACAGCTCTAATTTAAAGGGGGGAAAAAAAAAAAAAAAAAAAAAAAAAAACCCAAAAAAAGAAAAAAAAAAAAAAAAGAGAACAAATCCTGAAACTGGAATTAAAAAACAAACACACCAAAAAAAGGGCCTCAACAAACCAATCAACTAACCAGCACAAAGTATGTGAATAAGATAATTACTGGAAGAAATAAATTCTTTATCAATATTGCTTTAGATTTCCACATCATGTTATAGATTGCCATCATGATTTCCACTAGAAATGCTGGTTTTGAATCTCATGATTTTCAGTTGTGTATCTGGGAAAGGACTGGAGCTAGCGGTTGTGACTTGATGTCATTTCTTGCTAATACTAAGTTTGCATTTTTGCATTTACTTGTTTTGAGTTGTTTTTGCCCTTTCCCACCCCCAGGGTTTTTTTCAGTGGTTGGCTTGTTGGTTTTTTTGATTTTTTTTTTTTTTTCTTTCCATATTCTAAACTGGCCAGGAATGCTGAATCATGTTTGTGACATGAGCACATATATCCTCAGGGCCTGGTCTACTTACCTTAGGTTTCCTAGAATTGATTTGACTTATTCTAGATTGGCAGGGGATAACATTAACTCATTTATCATCTCCCAGGAAATCTGTCCTTGCAGGCAGGTGAGTGTATCTTTTGGAGCTATCTCTTCTGTAGTTGTACTAAAAGGGAGGGCATGAAATTGCCTCCAGTGTATTTGGTTACTATTATGAATCTGAAGTTCTATAGTTCTGAGAGATGAATGAGCAAAAAATGTCTCCTCCTTTTGCAGGGCAAAATCTATTGGGTCAGCTGAGTCAGATCACACTGACTGCAAAACCTTTGATGTCATGAATCAAAAACCTGGTATACCTATGCCAACATCTTGCTACTTCTGGCCATGCCATTGTTTGACACTTTAGAGAAATGTGCTGAAAATCCACAAACCACCTGGCCAATTGTTCAAGTTACAGGTCTTGATTAAAAAAGTTATGAAGAAGCAGAAGTCAAGGAGACTGATGATCTTCTTCTAGCTGACTGCTCATGTAGACACCTTATATTTAACAGGACATGAAAAAACTCCTTTTTGTTTCTCATTATTTTTCTAAATGCTCATATTTTATGAAGCATACACATTTGGACTATTAAGACTCATTAAATTGATATGCCTTTCTTCTTTCTGTTTCTTATCAGTCATTAATGAAGCACAATGACTTGTCTCCTAATTTTTTTCATCTGTTTTCATCCGTATTCCTCATTATTTTATCTTGAACAAAGAGCAGTCTTGTGCCATGAAGGCGCATCAAAGTCATAATTACATTTCAGTCATCTGCACTGAACTGTCTGTCATCTGTTAACATTTTGAATGCTCTATATGTCTTTCTGCACTTGTCTGCATTCTTCCTCATTATTTACTCCTCCTCAACCATCCATTACTGATTGCTAACTGCTTTCTGCTTTGAATTTCTTTAATTACCAGGTGTGTTTATAACCTTCCAGCAGTTTCAACCCAGAAATACTGGTAATGCTTTTTTTCCACATTTAGCAAGTGTTTATGCTGTTAACACTAATGTTTATGTACAAGACCAATGTGCCAAAGCAAGGCAGGATAAATCTGAGGATTGGGGATCTGTTATGTTCCACAGCTGTCTACACAGTTTTCCCCAGTCTATCTTTTATGCTTAGGCACTGTCCCTGACATAGCCTAAAACTTAAAAGCACTCCAAATTCCTTGTTATCAGTAATTTCTCTTGTGCTGTAAAATTGTCAACTGATAATGGCTAGGTTGGTGGCCTGGAGGGGGTAAGGACTGTTAGTGATAGTTTTCATTCCTTCTTGGTTTTATTACGCATCATGTTTTATTTTTATTTAATTAAAATATTTCATTAGTATTTCCTTTTCATATAACTGCTTGTGCTTATCTTTTAGGTCTTTTTTCTCATAGGTACCCATTTCATCATTTGTTACATGTTATTTTAAAAGCAAAGATGTTATAACAAGAATATCTTTTCACATATGCTAGCAAAATTTGGTCCCAAAAGGTGATTTACAACTTAAGTGAAGAACTGAAATTTCAAAAGCCTGCTTTGAAAGAAATAAATGTCAAAAGCATTAATTATGCGCTGTACAGATACTGCATTCTTTTACTGCAAAATAGGACAAATGAGCATTATTTCCTTCACAAGGAAATCCTTCACATGATTAGGTGAAGGTCATCAGACAGAAGGTTCCTGTAGAAGGATAAAAAAAGTATATACTTTATGATGTAGCTTCTTGACTGATTTTCTGTGGCATAACTTGAATGGAATCAATGAAACTATGGTGTTTTATACAGAAGGAAAACATGAATGTGCATGGGTTTATTTTTTTACTTTTAACAGAGATTCAGGCAGATCTAACTTTGGTATCATTACATTATGCAGGCTGATTTCAGAGTACTAGGAACTTTATTTGCATGAGTTTAGGTGAACAGAGTACTCCTTAGTGCTTAGTAATTCTTTATACTAGAAATAGTAACAGGCCACAAGAAATCTGCTGAGGCTCAGTTTGTTTTCATATCTTTCTGTTATTAATTTTTCTACTTTCACTAAAACAGAAATTGATAGTGCATGCAAACTCTTAAAAAACATTAAAAAGAGCAGAAGCCATCACAAAACCTGAAAAATACTTCACCAGAATTCTTAACTTTTGATATACTGATTTAATTTCAATTAAGTTTGTAAATACTAGAAATAGTTTATATCTTTATACACTCTGTACTACGAAATTCAGCAAAACATTATTTAACAAGTGTTATATTTTAAAAGTAGCAGTGTAATGATCTAAGGGATCTATGAAGCATTGCTACAGCATGACTAATTTGATTTAAAAATGTTTGTATTAAGCTAGTAAGTTTTAGCTGAGAAAGGACATATAGCTTAGAAGCATAACCATCATTATGGTTAATTGTCTTCAATGCTAATTATACATTTGATTTTGGCTGTCTTGAATTTTCAGCCATTGATCTGTACTACAGATTATATATTGATTTCACCATGCAACTATTTACAGATGATGATAAAAATCATATATGAACCTTCTTTACACAAGTAAAATGGATTCATCTCAACTCCCTTGAGTAATATTTTTTTCTTCTTTTCCACTCTTTTGTTGATTACCAGTTCCTTGTCAACTACAGCATCACCTACCCACACATCCCAGCTGCCACTCTCATTTTCCATCCAAACCAGCAGAATGTATCACCTGTTAACAATACTGCCATTCATCCTCAAGAAACAATGAAAAGATCGGTACTTATCCAAGACTCCTGGCAGCTGTCCATGTTTGAAAGATTGAAGAATTCTATTTCTAGTCTATTTCCTGATCTTCATCAGCATAGAGCATAACATGGCTTTGGAGAGACTTCTGTACTTCCACTAAAAACAGCTAGTCACACAATGGGAATAGAACAAGTCTGAGGTACTCTCTAGGCAGCACAAGAAAAACTTATTTCCAACAGCAACAGACAGAAGGATCTCCATTCTCCTGGCCTTCAAGGCCACTGATGGACTGTATCTCTGACTCACATGTCCTCTGCTTCTCTGCTGCTGTCATAAATTCTGTGGGTTTTTTTTGTCCAGCCGTTTCACAGCTTACTTGTTCCTGCCATTTAATTTGCCTTGCTAAATGTTATGGCAAATTCAAGTCTTTTGTTGAATTCTTTGCTGCATTTAGTCACCTATGTTAGCTTTCACCCTCTTTTTGCTTATAGATTGGTTCTTCCGCTGCAGCCACTTATGTGAAGTGGTTATTTTCTTCATGTATGCAGAGTTATATTGTGGATTAACAATTTCTTACTATTAGTTCTCCAATTTGACTTATATATCGCTTCAGAGGTCATAACTCTTCTCTTGCTGCCTGCTTTTCTCTTCTACTCCTTTCCTTCTTTCTTCCTTGCACATTCTTTTCTTAACTTCCCTGTATCTTACCACAGACTGTCAAGCCCTATATCACTAAGAGTGTAATAAGTGCAAGAGAATGTGCTCTTATAGCTTACAAAAGAAAATGAAAAAGGGTCAGGGAAAATACCCAGTTAATCTTTGCTGCTGTATTTTATACAGCCGTTTTACTCACTGCAGGACAGATAGCAAATGCTAGTAACTTTCAGCTTTGCCCCAACTTGCCCAAAGGAAACAATAATTCAAAGTGGAAGATGAAATGGTCATGCCCCATAGACATGCTTATCTTCTAGAAGTTGCATATTCTTGCTTTTTGCTGTTGGTTTTTTTTTTTTTCTTTCCGTTTTCCTCCCCAGTATGTCTTCCCTTAAAATTTTCTCCTCCTGTATTACCACCAGTGCTTTGCTGTGTCTAAACATACCATATGTTAGTATACCAAGGACCACCACAGTCTTCATTCTCAGTTCTGCTCATCAATGGCAGATGAAAGTAAAAACTCTGTTCCAGTTTATGTAGCTGGCCGCGTCACTTAGAGCTATTATCCCCTCAACTGGTTATTGCTACAGCCTCTCCATTTCTCAAATTCAGTGGATTTTGGCTCTACTACTCCTGCCACACTACTGCCAGGGAAATTTATGTGAGGAACCTGCCTGAAACAGATTGTAAGCTAAAGAGATATTGAACCAGAAAGCATTTTGGAAAAAGGAAGTATGTGACATGTTTTGCATTTTGGGAATGCACTGGCTGTATTTTGGTCATATGTTAAGGGACGATTATGAGGGCCTTCTACAAAGAGAAAACCCTCAGTTATCCAAATAGTTCTGGCTTATATTTTCTGCATGTCTGTGACCTCTCTCTCATCATCAGCTCCTCCCTTCATAGTGAAAGAGTGACAAGATGCCTGGTGGCACCACATTTGATTTGGAAAAGAGGCAGGGAACATATAATTCATACTATTTGTGCAACCTTCAGTGGAAGTGTGAAAGGAAGGCTGAAAGGAAAATCAAAGCTATAAAAACTAGAATGTGAGGTAGGGATAAAGAAAAGTTTGGAAGTATTGGATATCTGAAAGCTGTTTCATATTCATTTAAATTCAGTGTATTGTTAATCAGCAGTTTTGTTTTGTTTGGATGTGCTTCTCATACCATGAAACAACAGGACAAACCAATCACTTTTCAGTGTTAAATGCAAATTAAGGTTGTTTGCTGTATTACCTTTTGCAACTCAATATTTTGTGAAAATAATTGTTCATTAATTCTTTATAGCATAGTCAGGAATCTTCATCCATACACATGTATAGTGTACAAATGTGTGTGTACACAAGTATATTCATATAGCCAGGGATCTGCCTACATTGGAGCATTCTTTACATGAAATTCAACATTTATGGAACTTGTTCCTCTGCATTATCTTAGTGTGTTTGCATTAAGCAACTATGCGGCTTTCTAATTGTGGTTTAACCCCAGCCTGAAATTAAGCAAAACCAGCACACTAATAAAAGATCATACACTCTCCTTTCCAACTCTGCACAGTCTGTACATCTGGGAGATGATTTTGTAAGTGCTAAGAAGAGGAAAGATGATAACTTCTTGGCATGTGTTCTACTTCAGCTGAACATGGCAGCAGACTATTTTACCTAGTATTAGTGCTCTGAGAAGGGATCCCCTCACCACAGGACTCTCCTGCTCAAGTTAGTGGAAATTATCAAATCATATGTCAGTCCTTTACCAATCCCAAATCCAGCTGGACAATGGTGAAAGAGCAGTGCCCTTTCTAGTGTGAACTAGTGTGAATCACAAAGCATTTACTCTGGATGTCTTTCTCAGCTATGAATTACTGAATGCTGGGTGCAGAAGTAGTCTCACAGTATTGTCAGGGTGGAAAATAACCCTCTCCTTTCTTCTTGGAAGACAATGATTAGCTGAAGGTAAATCACCATGGATTCCAGTCTTTCAAAAGAACCTATACAACCCATGGCTGTCAGTAAATGCCTGTGTTGAAACCTCAGAAACCTCATGTTTTCATGCAGGCTCTGAACTCTTGAGTCATAAAAATGACATCAGTCTGACTGCCTGTTTGCTTTTCCCCTATGTTTTGCTTCTAACTTCAGAGGAGTAGTTATTTTCATAGCAATTGATGATATCATCTCCCAAAAGCTGGAAAAGCTTTACAAATGATTTTGCAAAGCTTCGATATTTTCTCAGGGATGGCCACACCTGTGCTGTTTCCTTCATCCTCTGGTTCTGGATTTCTGTTAAGTAGGCAGGAGTTGTTCTTACTGATTAAATCCTCAGTTTCAGTTATACCTGTTTACAAAGAAGATAGCAGATGTTCTGCATCCTCCACATCTCAGAAAAGGGTTTACACTGATAGCAACTGTATTAGTTTTTAGATCTCTTAAGAACATGCAGATAAGTGCAGCATGCCAATATTTTTGGCACTGGGAAGTGAAAAGTTTAATTATGAACAAGTTGCTGCTGTGATCTTAGCAGATCCAGTGATTGATTGTGTGCCTACTGGAAGTTTGTGCACATTTCCGGAGGTTTGTAGCAATATTCAGGTTTAGCATTTTTTATCATAGGTATGCCTGACTTGAAGCTGAATAATAATACAATTTAAAAAATTCTGAATATATAATAGAATATCATTATATGACTGGATATGCATTTACACAATTTAGGAAAATGGTTCCAGGTAAAGTTTTCTGTCCTATTAGGTGAATAAAATGCATTTCTTAAAGCATTCCAATAGTACTTTTATAGTATTATGGGGAAAATGGGCTAATTACTACTAAGAATGTTTAAATTAATTTCCTTTGTATGCTTACCTGGGAGACTCATGCTTCTTTATAGGAATTTCAGAAGCTATCATCTAACATACTAAATAATGTCACCTTTAATTTAATGGAAAAGAAACAGGAAAATCATAAGCATGGATTTATTTTATTTAATTTGCTTACTTAACTAAAGATAATCTTAAGATGCTCACATTTAAAGCCAAAACACAACAAACCCAAAGAGAAAGAGGTGTTTTTAATGGAAATTCAGTAAGCCAGAGACCTGGGACCAGAAATCACAAAGATTCATGAAATATGTTTCTGCTGGAGAAAGATATTAAGAAGTGCATGACCAATATGTACAGATTGGCTGGCATAAATGTCTTTCACATAGTCATTCCAAAATGTGCTGTGTCTGGAATAGTTTATTTTCCTTGGTGCGAAATTAGCATGAACTAGAAAAGTAGATGTTATTCGGAATGATGTGTAATAGCTCTAGTAGTATCTTGCAGAAGTGCTATAGAGGTATATCAGCAATCCTTACTGAGGCAACTTGACACCCACAACCTCTCTTCTAGCAGCTTCCTTTCCACTGTTACTACAATACTGCTTTGCTCTAGTTGAACACATTTCTGAAAGCAGGGTCAACTCATTGTCAGCTGAAATTGTTCAGTTTTATCCCATCAGACCTTGAAAATGTCCAAAGATTGAGACTGTACAATGTCTTTTGGCAGCCTGTCTTATCTGTGGGGATAAAGTTTATCTGTATATCATATGAAATGCTCTTCTTTCAGTTTATGCTTCTTGTTTCTCATCCACTCACTGCAAATCACTGAAGAGGCTGGATCTGTCTTCTCAACACCCTCCAGGTAGCTGTTAGGTCACTCCAAGGCCACCTTCTTCTCCAAGCTGATCAAGTCCTGTTTCTCCAACCTCTCTTCACAGGGCAAAGGATCCAGATGCCAATCATGTTTGTGCTCTTTCAGAACTCCCTCCTCTTTATCAATGCCTTTACTGTATGGATTGGGCCAAAACTGGACAAAGTTGTCTCGTAGTGGTCTACTCAGTGGTGTATAAATGAGAATAAATATTTATCTTGATTTCCTGAGTGTGTTCTCCTCCTGTTCGTACAGCTCAGGATGCAGTTGGTACTTGCTGTTACAGGTACACACTGCTGGCTCATGCTCAGCTTGCTGTTCATGATGACCCCCAAGGTGTTTTCAGCAGAGCTGCCTGCAACTGGTTCATTTCCAGCCTGGCAGCACTGCAAGAGGATCTGCTTCCCATGTGCAGGACATTACTTTTGTCTTTCCTGAATTTGATGAAGTTCCTGTTGGCCCCATTCCTTCAACAGGTCTGGGTACCTCTACCCTCAAGTGTATCAGCTCTTCCCCCTGCCTTTCTTGGTGTCACCTGCAAACTTCATCACCTTCTTGAGGTTATTGTAAGAGATGCTAAACAGGACAGATATTCACAAAACATCTGTGTTTCAAAAATTCAAGTAGTTCATTGTGTCTTTCTGAGACTCATGAAATCTTTCTCAATTAACTTTGATCAGCTGAAGTAATTCGAAATAAGGGCAAATTGATAGTCTGTATTGTAACACCAGAAAATGCCTTTATTTCACTGAAGATGTTGTTTGAATGAAGACTGTAAGATTGTGTGGTTCATAGATTGGATATAAGGAAGAAATTCTTTACTACGAGGGTGGTGAGGCACTGGAATGGTCAGGAAGGTTGTGAATGCACCATCGCTGGTGGTGTTCAAGGCCATGTTGGACAAAGCCTTGGGTGGCATGGTTTAGTGTGAGGTGCCCCGGCCCATGGCAGGGGAGTTGGAACTATTCTATGATTCTGTAATATTGGGCAGGCTTTTAACAAAGGGATTTGAAGAAAATCTCTGGGTTATCAAATGCATAAAAGCAAGTCTTTTTATTTTCATAGCTGTACAGTGTGGTGCTGGCAGGGTGAGCTTGGTATATAATTACCATTTCTAAGAATGACTTCTATTAAAAATTAAATAAAAGATCTTTGTGAGGAAATATAAGCTCTAAATGTGAGTGCTACATTCTACAGATTGTCATTATTTTGAAGCCTTAAAATAATAAATGTTTCCAGAAGCAAACACAGGCTATTCAGATGTCAAATTCTTTTGTTTTCATAAGTGTCCCATTGAATGCATTGAATCCAGCATTTAGCACTTGGCGTCTAATTAATTTGTTATCAGAGAGGAAGTAATGGAGCAATGCAATTCCCCATTCTCGTATGCACCAAAATCTGTTTTTAAAACTGTGGAGGCAGAGCACTAATAATAAGAGGTTTCTCAGCTTAAATACTATTTCCCTTCCAACTCCACATCATACTTTAAAGAAATCCTCCCCCAGACTCAGGGAAAAAATACCCAAGAAACAAATCCACAAAACCCCTCATTTGCAAAATATAACCCTCAGGATTTTATTTTTTTTTTTCCTTTAGTAAAGTAAATCACATTGTTCTTTTATTCAACTTTGAGAAAGCTCATTCTCATTATATTTTTAAGTCAATGGAGATAATATCCTGGGGAAGATGAACCAAGATGCTTGTGTATTTTCTTTAACTAGAAGACTTCCAAGAGACCAATTAATTTTAACTGGAATGATGGAGGGACAGTTCTGTTATTCACCTTTTTATAGGACAGAACAGGCCTTACATTTACTGAGTAAGCTCATCAAATTTACATCACCATTTAATTAAATGTTTGTTACAATAATTGACCTTAGAGTAAGTCATCTGGTAATAAATAGATTCTACTGTTTCTAAATAGTGTTTTACTGACTCTCAGATTCTATTCATAGCCTGGTAGCTTTGCCACAAACCTCATCAGCAATTTACTTAAATGAATAATTCCACTGTAAAATTGACAGTGAATCAGAATTCTGATTTCAGTGCATGGTCCAGAACAGAAAGTAATATGCATTTCTCTGAAACTTTTGTTTTCAGGGACAGATCAAAACCAAGATAGGAAAAAACCCTAGACAAACAACCCAAACTCTGATTTCTATAGTGTTTCTATTTTCTATTTTTTTTAACCTGCTTAAATAATTGCCTAAAGAATTTTGTGCATATCTGAATTTTAATTCAACAACGGTTCAAACACAAAAGCAGGAGCTTTTTACAAATTTTGATAAAATTCAGTGATAACCTCAAGAAACCAAAATTGACATACATTTAATGTCCTTCCTCCTCCAAACTATCAATTTATTACTCTGCTTTTGTTTAAAACCTATGAGCTTAGTTCAGAGGTGATGTGTAAAATGTGTAATTTAGAGTTCTTTATGCTCAGTTAGACACCTTAAGACCTACTTACACTCACTTAAGTCAGTATAAGTCAGTGAAATGGAGTGTAAATTAATGTGATTTACATGTGGAGGAGCTGGAAGAGTTGGAAGGTATTACCTATAGGAGGGAATAGAATTCTTATGAGCTCTTTCTAATATTTAGCTGTTTTTTCTTGCTGCATCTCTGTACCCCTGAGTAGACACGTTTGCATGTGCCTGCTTAAGCTCCTATGCATTCAGTGAGACTTTCTGGGCCAAAGTTGCTGATGATATGTAAGAAGCGTAATAGAAATCTGTCGTGGTTTAAACCCAGCCACGCAGCTCATTCACTCACTCAACCCCCCTTTC
>JBAFWW010012282.1:0-16388 GCA_036873685.1 Agapornis canus
TGTTGATATAAGACAATGCTAAAAGCTGTGCGTTTTGGTCCATAATCAATCCTTCCTTGCTGAAGTATAGTTAGACAAACCAAGCAGGCAAGGCAAACAAGGGTGGAGCTTTTGTCACTAAGGAACTCATAAGACCACCTACACCTAATTTTGCATGTACTGTGAGGAAATTTTTGATGATGCAGAGCAATGGGTTTTGGATTACCTTGTGTAATGAGAATCTGCTGTTTGAGGGGGGAATTCATCCTCTGCTGCCACTATACTGAGGAAAAAGTTTGCTACAGAAAGGGAGTGTTTTGCTTACTTTGAGACTAGAAATCAGACTTTGCCTCCACAGCAAAGGAATTCTTTTCTCTGGCAGCTTGGATTGTTTAGATGTTTCTTCTTAGCTGGTGCTCCCTATCATAGTGCTGGAGGATCTTTGTCCTCTTGCCAGGTTCATACCTTCCCTTTGTACGGCAGCCAGAAATACCAATGTGTGTTGAGAAAGGTGACTGCAAAAAGGTGTCATGAGGCATCGCCCAGCCTTGTGCTCATCGTTTTTCTGTGGAGGTGCACCCTAAATGCAGGCAATGAAATTCTGTTGTTCAGTTGGTATGGACTGGAGAGTGTAGTTTGGCTTTGTTCACAGTCCAAGGCTGAGTCCTGTTGCTGGAATCAAAATACAGTAGCCTGGATCTCCAGTGCCCCTCTGGGAAGTTACCTATCCTTGGAGGCAAACGTAGCAGCCAGCACCCTCCATTGCAGTGAATGTGTCTGTCCTCATGCCATGTGCAAAAGTCGCATCTGTCCCTGGCACATTCATAGCCAACCCTCATTGCAGCGGTGACTGTAACGCAGTGGTTTTGGAAAAGGCAGGTTGGGAAAACAAGAAATGCAGAAGGGACACTTTTTAGCCTCCTCACTGAGACTGTTAGTAATGGGGTACTGGGAGAGACACTTGAGAACGAAAGAGAGAGAAAATGACCCAACTTACAACATTCATAAGCGATTCAGGGTTACGAGTCTTCCTGAACTGGCTTTCATCTGAGTTCAGAGTGGAGGGTGTTGTGAATCCTGCTGAAAAGGCAATTGCTTGAGAGCAGAGCAGCATGAGGAGGCACCACATCTTGGGGCTGAGTGAAAGAGCACATAAAGGATTGTCTGCATTAGGAGTGGCATGGAATTCCACAGGAAGACACAACTGGGGAGCTGAAGAAGGTTGCCTATAGTCTGTTCCCCAAGAGGCTGCCATAAAAAGTACCTTTGTGAGGAAGCACTCTGCAGCTCACCCTGTTCAACAGGCAGGGTTGCAGAACAGGTGAGGAAAACACTTTGACATACCACACATGAACATGCCTGAACACTCTGCAGGTGACAAGGGAGCTGTGGTTGGCAGAGAGGGCCAGGTGTTGGCATGAATCTAACAGAAGCCTGAAAAAGGAGCATGAGTACTTGAGATGACCATTGTCTGCCTTTATCTGCCTCCTCTGCCAGCAGGAGAAGTGAAAGGAGAAGAAAGCACTGTTTGTTTCCTGTCTCACCAGGAATGAGGCGAAAGAGGTCTCTTTCTACCTGCCCTCTCCTCTTCTGGGTTCAAATACCATTCCTGGTGTTGGTCAGTGGTGTGCTGGGGTGAGTGACAGTCAATGAGGCTTATGAAATGTGCAGAGGCAGTTATTCAGGGACTCTGAGAGGAGATGTAATGGGCTTAAGGCACTATGCTTGCACCAGGTCAGTGCTTTCACTGTGGGATGATGTGCCCCAGACCAGGTTTATGTTCTGTTTGAAACTAGTTCCTCTGATAACATGAAGTGAACAATGTCACCATGTGTTGCTCCCCAGAAGTCCCATAAGTCAATTCCTTGTCAGCCTTGCCTTTCAGACTGAAACTGACTCATCTAGGTTTCCATTTACCAGACCCGCCGGCTTCTTCACTAGCCCTTGCTGCCTGCTTCTTCCAAAACCCCTCTCTGTTATACCCAGAAATTGCATTTTTCCTGCTGCTACTTCCGAGTCCAATGTTTCTGTCTCAAAATCAATGGTTACCCACCAGCCAAGAAACCAATGGAGACTAACTACATGTTGCCAACGGTCTATCTCCCATAGTTTTTAGAAATGGCATCAATATTGCCCATCTTGTATTGGTCATGGGAAGGTGAGACCTTGCTCTTTCCTGGGTTGACTGATGGCACCAGATTGGCTTCTCTGAATGCAGAGTGCAGTCTATCTAGCACCAGGTTATGCTGACTTCACCTACAGTATACATGCTTCCAGGTTTTAGTCTTTATTTTCCAGAACCCAGTCAAAGAATGCAAGAACACTTTCTTTGCTGTCAACATGCAAACATTGACTTAGATGCTCCCTAGAAAAGGGAAGAGAAGGTTCTGTATCACAGAAGGTTACTGGATGCAGGATTGTAAGTTAAAACTTCTTGAAGAACAAGAGAAGCAATCCTTGCCTACAGGAGAGCTGCAAGTAAGTAGGATAGGATTTTTCTTTCCAATCTGAAAAACTGTACAAAAACTATTCATACATAATGTTCAGGACTGTGCTTACACATTCTAGAAAAACCCTTATATATCTAATAGTTGTTGTATGCTGTGCCTGCATCAGTGAGAAGAGAATGAGGGCTGCAAAGAGAAAAGTAGAGGTCATTCTGCATGTGGATAAAGACTTTAAAGATCAGACAGGCTATAGAAATATTCAGCAAGAGAAACCATGGGACAAAAGGGTCAGGTAATGCAGTGTAAGGCTTCAGCTCATCAAGGCATCTAGTAAAATTGCTTCACCAGTAATGACTGGGGATATTACTGCTTTTGTAAGCTTGGTTTCCTCAGAAGAAGAGGGCATGCTTCTATGACCACAGTGTGTTTATGTTAGTTCACCTTTCTGTCCATCCTGTAATTAACTCTGGATGTCATTTGTAAATATCTGCCATGTTCAGCACTGAGATACAGGCTTGTAAGGGAATGGATTCACAGGATCTTCTGAGGACTGTTTGCTTGAGAAGACTATTCAACGGAGTTAGTGTGTTGCTGGGGGAAGGCAGGCCAAAGACTGTGTATTCTGCAATTAGTTAACAGTCAGCAAGGGTGAACTAGACAACTAATCAGTGCCCATGTAGCTTGAAAGTAGCCACAGCATGGCTGGGCATCAGTGTTTGTGAGAGAATGTCATAGGAGACCTGCCTTTATTATAGTTTGCATTAGGAAGTTAAGCAGAATAAGTAAACCAGTTTTTCTGAAACCAGGTATTGCTAGGTCCATTAGACATGGAGAATCCAAAGTTTAATGAAGAACAGAGGTTTTCATGCAGCCACATGTTTCTGGAGTTTGCTTCTAGCATAAGACATCTGCTGTGAGGAGACATGGTGCTCTGTGAAGTGTATTTTGACTTGGAAATGGAGCTACAAATCAAGATAAAGTAAGAAAGTATTCTCTGGTAAGTAATGGGGAAGATGGGCAGGATTTGTTGGAGTTAGGGAGAGGTAGCCAAGATATTTTGCACTCTTTAAGACTCCTTATAGGAAAAGAAATTTCAAATTTTTCTGGTATTTAACCAGAAATGTAACCTTTAAATTTGACTGAACAAATTTAAAGGAGTCAGACCTCATGAGTCATTGGACAGTTTGAATGAACTGGTGTTTGGAAACACCCAGAACTTTAAATTTGGCGTCAAAACACACTGCATTTACTTCCCTTTGTATATTAAATCCCTCTTAATTTCTGTTGTCAAAACAAGAAGTCTCACAACTACATAGCCAGCCAAACACTCTTTTTAGCTTTCTGTTTTTTACTCCATTCTAATGGCAGTAAATTATGCTTCCCCCTCCTTGCACAGGGAATCTTATTTGGGAAGAAAAAGTTCTGCTAATGTCTCAGCTTCTTTTCAAATCACTTTCAAAACTAGTCAATGCAATGCATAGGCTAAACTATTCCTCTCGTTAAGGCAAACTTGCATAGGCTAAACTATTCCTCTTGTTAAGGCAAACTTTTCTCAGTGCCCTGTAATGTCACCTGGCTTAGCTCATGGACTTCCAGTTATCTGCTTTTTAAACAAGATATAGTGGGCTAAGCAATATCAGTCTTGGCAGACCACTCTTCCCTAAGCTTCAGGAATATGGACAACTAGGAAATGTGAGCAACATTTTATCTAGTGAGATGGATAGGCATGTTAAACTGTCATTAAAGAACGTTTAGAAGTTAAAAAAGTCAGAGAGAAAAATGCCCTTGAAAGTTCATTAGGTGCTTTTAATGAAACTGAGATAGAAGCCCTCCAGAAATTTATCCATCTACCTTTGTTCTTTAAGCAGTCTAAATTTATTTCATGTAAATTGTAAGGCACGCACACACCAACCAGAGAAGCAACTGTGACTGAGTGTATATGAGAATGTGCTGCCTTGCCTTACTCACTTACAAAACATGCATGTGCAAAACTGCAATAGCAGGAGGTCCAGTTTACATACACTGTTGCAACACTGTGACTTTCATTCCCTTGGTCTCAGCCTGAAGAAAATAAGCTGAAATGATAGTTTCTCTTGTTCTTCCTTTTGTGCAGGTTAAACTTTGTCTTCTATAGTGAGCCAACAAGCACTTCTGTGTATACGAATAGGCATACAGATCAGAGAGGCAAAAAGCTGTCTATTCTTACAAGCAACTGCACAGAAACACGACTGTATGTCTTTATGGAGACAGGCAACAGAGAAAAAAGACATATGGAGACATGCATAAGCAACTTACCTCTGTACTGATTGCCTTGCTTGTGTCCTCTGCCTCACTTCCTAGTCTGCCTCCACTAGCAGACTGATTCACTGGCAGAAACCTGCGCTGATAAAAGGAAGCCAGAACACAATGAGCACTTCAGGGTAGCAGCTGTCAATGTCATGAGTTGGCAGCATGTATTGTAGAGCGTGTTTAAGTGTTGCTTTGGCAATGTTTCAGAAATGGGGAAATCTTTGAGATGAAAAAGATCTTCTGGTGAAATTTGCAAACCCAAAATGCTCCGTGGAGCAGGAGAGTTTAAGGTACCTACAAATCAGTAATTAGGATGTTTAGCTTTTACCTGGGTGTTCCAGTTCCTGAGGCTGTGGCAGACCTTGCCCTATACTGTCATCCAGCTGAGGGGCTGTTCCAGATGTAATCTTTTCAGGGCGAAGAGGAGGAAGTGTCCAGCTTCTTTCAACATACACTTTCAAGAGCGCTGTCTCTGCTATTGCTTTCCATTTGCTTTATGTTAACTCTAACATTACAGACTGTCTTGTTTTTCAGTGAGCAGCACAACTCATGAAACCCATTCTACATTAGTTGCTCGGAGTTGACATGGCTTCTGTAAGGATACACTGATACTAAAGACTTGAAAACATCATACAACTTTTCTCTCTGAGGGAGGAAACACAGATTCTTGCTTCTCCTAAGCCGTTTTCATCAAGTCTGAAAAGACAGTATCTCTGGAGATCTTTGCCTAACTGCTGAATTACTTATGGACAGCCTAGGGGCTCAGTCTTCACTGAAATTGGCTTAATAACCATGGGCAGAAAGACACCTGTGTCCTTAGGCAGCTACAAACAAAGTAGGATCCTCCTATGTGAGGAGCAGCCTTTTTAGCCAAATAATTGATAATTGTTTTCAGAAGATCTTGTGATTCATTATGAACTGATGAGTATTTAGAAGAACACCAGATGAAAAGATGTGATCTTGGGAGCAGCACTGCAAATAATGTGATGCCATTGGATGGTGCGGGAAGGAAAGGAATGAAATAAGAACAGGATATCAGTGAAGCCACAGTGACACTTCCGCTTTATGTACAAATAGGCATTTTTTGTGATGGTGAAAAGGTAGTCTGGTAATTTCTCAGAGAAAAGGAATGTAACTCAGCTGCTTTGATGTCTTTAAGTGTCAAACAGTAAATTAATCACCTTGAAGGGCTTATGAAACATGATGTCTAGTCCCTCCATGTTCCCAGGTGGGATCAGCAGTCCCCATGATTTTTCCAAAGCTTCTTGCCTAACCTGATTCTTACTGATTTTCCAGAAAATTCAACACCCTGCCTCCCTTATGGTATCCAAGACTGCAAAATAGCTGAATGGCTGAAATCTCTTTCTTGGGTGAATTTAGGGGTTGCTCTGGCTTCTTTCAGGTATATTGCTGTTTTATTTCCCATTTTAAGTGTTGAAAACTCATAAAGTAGGTCTCAAGTCCTCATGTGTTCTACAAGCAATGAGTTAGTTGAAGGGCTGACTTTCTGGAGGGTATTTGTCCCCAGGAATTTGTATCAGATGTAAGGAATGTTCTTGTCTGGAGGGGAGCTGTTTTGTTTGGTTCAAACTCTACTCACATTCATGGAGAACAAAGCAATGGGACAGGCTTCAGCAGTGGGCTCAGGAAATGAAACAGACCTGTTGTTTGTCTTGGAAGGGAAAGGAACAGAAGTGGTACTAGGCATGGTTAATTTGTTCAGCTAATGAACCATATCACAGAGTGAGACATTGACCCTTTGGTTATAGAGTATAACCAGTAAACTGTTTTAGTGTAACAGCTGTACCTGCCCTGGTTAACATCCCAGATTAGTCCATGTTAACATTTGATTCAAATGGAGAATGATGGTGTCACTCTGAAAGGAAACCCCTAAATGCACTGTGTTTCTTTTCATAGTGAAGCTAATGGCATTTCATTGTGGAGGGACAGTGACCCGTGATGCTGTAACCTAATAACCATGGAGGGTATCTTCCAAAGCAGAGTCTTTGTGCAATAAGTACCTATTTGAAACAAGATGGGTAGAGCCAGAATTCCCCAGGAAATTAAATAGGGTGACAATTTCTTCAGCACTGTTTTCAAAGCAGCCCTTCCCACTAGTGGGCAAAGGGCTCTAATTACGCATGGGATGGAGATAATGGATTCTTTCTAGCTGTGATTGGGTACTTTTCATTTTAGTGTTTAAAACCCAAAGAGGCTTCTCATAGCCATGATAAGGGTTAGAACAGCTCAGCTCTTTAGCAGCCAGTAGCTTCTGTGTGAAATGGCAAGAGGTGAGAGATTCTTGCTGGGTTCAGAGTGTAACTTTGGACCAAAGCGTCCCATTGAAGTGTTGTCATTGCCAAGATGAAACCAGCTCCTTTCTCCCACCCTGGAGAGCTCATGTACACTGATCCTGAAGCTGTTGTCAGCAAAGATTGAATTTGACAAGATTTTTCTGTGTTGGAGGAGGGGGTAGATATTAAACCCAAGTGTCCTATCTTCCAAGTGCATGCTTCAACCATGCAACTGACTACTTTTTTCTGCTGCACCTACCCTCCCTGTGTCCCTCACTCTTTTTCATGAAAAATGCAAGCAACCCTGCTTCAAATGAAGACAAACCATCATCTTGTCAGGAGTGAGGGTTTCGTGTGAACTCAGTTTTTACTTTCTATTCATTTTCTCATCTAATAATAAAATTAATCAATACCATAACTGCTAGAATTAGTCTTGGCTTACTTTGCAATAACTGCAAGCCCCATAAACTGAGAAATAATACAAAAAGTGGAAAACACCTTGAACTATCTGGTGTTCTCATATCCAGAGAAAGTCAGTGCTTTCACTACTGTTAGGGTTTAAAGAAGAAAGCAGGCTGCAAAAAAAATCCTTTCTTCTGTTAGCAAAGTACAGTTATTGCAGAACAAGGATGTACCAATTAAAAAGTGATTACTGATCCTTAAGGTAGCCAGAATGTATGAAGTGCATCATCAGGATGCAAAATGCATTGCACTGACAGTTAGTGGGAAAGGAGGAGCCTTTCATCAGGAGGATCATCAGGAGGAACCCTTTCTCTGACTCCAACAGAAACCATCAGATGCAAAGTTTTGTGTATAATCAGTGAAAGCAAGTGTCTTTGCATGAATCAGGTATGGCTACTGACGGTGGATTAAAGATTCTTCTGCATCAGATCAATAATTTCATTGTACACATGCAAAGGTGCATCCAATCCCCAGATGAAATCCAGGTGTGCCCATTCAGGAATCCTTTTGTGGTAAATGAGCCTTTTAATTTGAGACAGTAAAATGGCCACATCCTTGGGATCTGCAAGCAAGTCTTGTCCCCCAGTCCATACTGCTGTTGGTACAGTCATCTCTTCTACATTGTAGAGAGGAGGCATAGCCTGAAAAACATGAAGCAGTACAGGAATGGATGTCTAGGAAAGCACAGCAAACTTTAGACGTCCCTTTGAGGTTTTCTATTGCCAGTGTTCAAAGTAAAGGTGCCTAACTAAACAGGAAGAAGTTCCCTTGATTGCCTTTTCTGTCAGCTTACAGGGATGGCCCAGCTGATCACACAGACAAAGGAAAAATGCCTCCTCAGTTGACAGTGTTACTGTTGGTCTTTGCTTTTTCAGTTAGGAATTCATAGGACAGAAAACTGCAACAAGACAGAAAATGTCAGGATGCCTCTATAAACCATCATTTTGGTCCTTCTGAAGCACTGTTCAGCCCCAGAAGACTTACATGGTCTGGTTAGAAAACACACGTGATGTGATGAAAAGGAGTCTGGAATGACAAATAGCTTAGGACTCCTGGGTTTGGAAAATAGAGGGCAGAGCAGGTTCAGGTGACAGCATTATACAATCATAAATGGTATTAAAAAAGAGCACAGGAAGGAATCACCCTATTGCTTCTCATAACACAACACTTGGAAAGCATCCAGTGATTTTCCAGGGGAAAGCAAATTCAAGACAAACTAAAGGAAGTTGCGTTTCATGCAAGCTATCATTAAAATGTGTAACTCATAATGACAGGCTGTTGTGGAGACCTAAAGTGTAGGAGAGTCAAGGAGAGGATTAGACTCTTGAATTGAGGACAAATTCCCTATGCATCTGGCTTCTAGAATCCAGGGTAGCTATTAGCTTTCCAGGTGCCCTCTTCCTAATATTGTTCTCCTAAGCACTTATACATTGGCAACTGCTTTGATCACATAGGCAAGATGCTTCTTTAGACTTATCAAATAGATGTACTTTTCTTTTTTGAAATTAATTTGTCTATCTTTGCTGTCCTTATTTGTTTTTATTCTCATTGATCATTTGATTTAAATGTTTCTGTCTCCCCTCACCCCCTGTTTTAAAAAAAAAATAAAAATTATCGTTGCCATGAGTGCTTGCATGTTCCTCTGTTGAATTCCAAACTGGGAAGTAGTGATACTTCCATCTCATGTATTCTGAAAATGCGCCTCCTACCACACCCTTGCTCTCTTCCTGTGTGCTTCTGTGTTGTCCGAGTGTTACGATATTATTTCACCAAAACATACTTGTTGGTATTTTTCCATGTTCTTCTTTGAGCTGCCCCAGTCATAAGCTTGGAACTTCCCTGAATGGGCTTCCTAGGAACAAGAGAAGGATATTTACAAAGCCATCATCTAAGAAGTTTGTGGGTTCTTTCCCTGCTGAGCCTCTGACTCCAATCTAAAGCCTCAGAAAAGTTCTAAGAGCTCTGAAAAAGCCAACATTAAATTAACTAAAAGTCTCAATCAGTGAAAAGGAGTCAAATGGTTTTTTTACAACCAAAACTATCATGGCTCCTGCCCAGAAAGACCCAGGGATGCCTTTGCAGGCAATTTGTTCCAGTACTTCATGGCTGCTGCTGTGTCTTCTTCTGACAGTCATGTTACCATCACTCAGCTCTGTGAGGGACTCCTTCTTATGTTTTCTCTTCCCTCTCTGGTTTGAATAAAGAAGTCACCATTTCTAGGCATTTCTTGCCATATGTTCCTTAGCTTTTCCTACAGTGTGGGTTGTTATTACTGTGAGAGACACAATGGGATCTTAACATTGAAGGCGAACTATCTGTTAACTCCTTTAATAGTAAGAACAGCAATGATAATGAAGGCTTAGGAGTATTAGACCTGCATGTTTGTGCTTGCCAGTCTGTGGATAGACGCTGGATTAAACCTGAGTCAATTTGCAGATCTCCCCCCATTACGCTTTTGCAACCCTTTTTCTTTACGGGCCTAAGATTGTCACAAAAGCAACTTAATCAAATCTAAGATTTTATGTGAATTCACAGCCAAAAGTATTGTTTGATTTTGAGTAAATGCCTGTGCAGGTGTTACCCAGACTTATTTGTGCTGTGTTAAAAAGTGCATTAACACACTTGCAAGTTCACTGTCCTTGCAGCTGCTTCCTGCTTTGCTCCAGAGCCTCCAGTGCTGCCGGGAAACCTGTCCTGAATGCAGCAGCTTCTGTGACTGAGCACAGACTTTATGAATCACGGAAGTGTGAAACCAAAGCCTGAAAGGCAGCTTTCCTCAGCACTGCTGCTGAGGCTGTACTGTCACAGTACCTTGTAAGTAAGGCATATAACAAGTGTACTAAATAAAGAGTATACTATTTATAGTACTATTGCTGACATTGAGAGCTTTGGAAACAAATGATGAAAATACAAGGGCTTTTACCAGTAAAATCAGGTATCTTACAAAGCAGCCTATGTCTTGCTCATTTCTTGACTCCACATTAGAAACATACTAATAGTTTAAGGCAAAGTGTACGGAACTGTGGATATCATTTATAAAAGGTACAGAAGAAAGATATATACATCTGTATACACAGCTGCCAGCATACATGTTTTCACAGAAATACAATGTTCCATTGTTGGCTTCAAATGTACCTGTATCAGATAGAGTATTTCTATCCTGCTGGCAAAGGATCAATGAATGAAAACTAGTGGTTTGAATTAAGATTTCAATTGTAAACCACAAGTTGCACGTATTTCCAAGAAGTTAGCAATGGATTCAGGCAGGATATCAGCTTATACCCATTCTATACCATTCAGACAGAAGTGAGTATCAATTCTGATTTCCAGAAGTTTCTTAGTACCTGACTCCAGTGGACTATGTTCTGCACAGAAGTTCCAGCAGTGGTTTGTGCAATATACACATTGATACGATTCTGAAAGAAAATATTCAGTGAGTATTCTCTTCCTCCCTTGTATTCAGATGTAGAACAAAATATCTGCCACAGCAGAGTAGCGTAACAATAGAAACAGCAGAAATTGGAGTGGTATGTTCACTGAATCCCTCAGAGTTACTCCAGACATGGCAATGTCTCAGGTTTGGAGGAGCACTGAAAGAACAGCCCCCAACCAGAACATTTTCTTGGATGACTGAGAATCTAAAAGAATCTACAGATAGAAAGAATAGGATAGCAAGTCAGTAACTTAGATCTCACACTAGGTGGGCTCTTTTTTGTCAGGAGTCTATAGCACATCCTGTGTGAGAGGGGATGGCTGTTGGGCAGAACAGCAAAAGGAACTACAACTGCCTGAGGACTGTGTGACTACTTGAAATAAAACACACCCTAGTTCTGCAGAAGTTTCTTAACAAGTTGCTATGCAATCCTTCCTCAGTGAAGGTGCTTGAGAGTGTTTCTGGAAAAGGCTGGAGCAAAAGTTTGTTGCCAGCTGATCTGACCTATGACTATACATAGCACGAGGTGTCCAAGTATGCCTTAGTCCCCAGTGGCTGCCAACTCTCTGTCAGGTACCCCCAGGTATCCTGTGCCTCTGAGCACATCCCTGATAATGCAAGGCTTGGAGGAGGAAGACAAGGGGGTGTGCTCCTTTCTCTGGAGCTCCTGAAAGCATGAAGCAAATAGGGACTTTATTTCTTTTACCATGGTGTGCCAGCATACTGAAGATCTCCAGTGAGACCAGTAGTCACAGTGTGAAACAAGAGACAGTGCCCTAGGTGAGGTCTGAGTCTGGCAGAAGGCAGACTGCAGGGTTTTGGGGACTTTGAGCAGCTGTTGATTGTAGGGATGCTGTCAAGTATTCTTCTAAGGAGTGAGGCAGTGGTTCCCTGCCAGTGATGGGGCAACCAGCAGATATTGCTGTGCAGTCGTGGGGACTGTTCCCTGCAATGTGATGCTGACTAATAGAAATTCAGGATTCACTTCACACCATAGAAGGTAAGTTTTGGGAGCAGAAGCTCTAACTCTCAGTAGTGCTGTAAAAGAGTTATACATACCACATCAATGTTTCTCAGGTTGCAGCCACCCAGACCGAAGAAGACACTTCTACAAAGCCTGGCAAAAGCAGGGTTGCTGCAGACAGGCACTATTAGCCTTCTCAGACACTCAGTCTGAGGAAGGAATTCTCTTTTGCCAAGCAAGGCCTGTGAAATACAAAGGTAGCATTAATTTAAGAATGTACATTTGTATATTGTACTGTTGTTTTTAAAAGGTGTCTGTGTCCTGTTCCTCTTCTCTAGCACTTTCAGTGGTTCTCACTTGCTTTCTCTTCATTTGCCAGATGATGTTCACATAACAGGAGAGGAATTAGGTGGTGTTTTTGTTCTTGTTTTTTTTTTTTTTTTTTTAACTCCATTGCATTAGCCTGCTCAGGCATTACTTAATTTGGGTTAGATCATTTTTATTAAGAGATGTGTTAAATGTTAACTCCAATTCATAGTTTAGGTCTAAGCTTGCACATTGATTATGGCTTTGTCTACAGGAATCTTGGAAACGTTTGAGGATCTGCACCTCTGTATCTCTCTGGGAGACCTATCCCAATACTGCACTACTGCCCGAGATTAAAAGCTTCTCTTAATGTCCAGTCTGAACTTCCAAAGCCTTCAGTCATGAGGTAAACCTACCCACATGCAGATGATTAGACTTTGTAAAGCCCTATACTTTCTGTTTATCCATTTTAAATGCTAAACAAACAAGTATATGGTTAAACAGTTGAAACCAAGATATCACATACCCTGAGCAATGTTTCTGGAAGGTAGAGAAGTTTTGTCACTGGGCTTCTAGCAAACTTAATAGTAGCAACAGGTGCCAATGCCAAATAGAGTTTGATTTTTTGAGCCAGCTCTGGCATTGTTGAAAAGGCAATGAAAGCTGAGAAAACAAAAAAGGTGAGTTAAAGAAAATCATCATTTTTACATCAGACTATTTTTATTATTTATAAATGCCATTCTGCAATTTCAAACCTACAAGCAACCTTGTAGTTACTTGTTGTTAGTTGTTCAGAGATTACAGTTCAGCCTTGATTAGTGTTAAATCCCCCTTTTCCATGTGTTATCAGATTGTAGTTCTATTTCCCTCTTCAGAGAGAAATTTCTGTCTATGGTTTGCCTTTGCAGCATTTTTTCAAACCCATTTAAACATAAATGCACATTTCTGATGCACATTCATACATTTCTTGGGCTACTGGGAGGTGCAGTTGCTTTTCCTATGGTCAATCCGATTTCATATTTTCTTTTTTTTTTGTGTGTGTGTCTTTTTTTTTTGTCCTGTCCGAACTGGCCAACTTCTCTTTCTGTACTTTCATCTTCCTGTTTTGTTTATTTTGGTCAACTGACCAGCTGCTGTTGTGCACGCCCTTGCATCTTGGAATAAAACAATTTGCATGGCCCACAATAATATCCGGTATAACTAAATCGATAGACTTAGAGCAGCAGTGCACTTGGCCCATTATGTTTTACTGCCTTTATAATAAATAAAAAAAACCCCTATATGCTGAAAACAGCTTATCCCATGTTTTTCACACCTGCATAGAGTTGGTAAAAACCCCAGGTGCATTCAGAATCACAGTATCCCAATTCACATTTTACTTACCAATGGTAGTACCTTGTGAATAGCCAATATAGTATAACTTTTCCTGTCCTGTTTTCTCTACAATGAAATTTATTGCTGCTGGAAGATCAAACTTTGCCATCTCATCAAAACTGCAGGCAGGAAATTGAAAGAGTTATGCATAAATTAAAAGTCAGACTTTGAACTGAATTCACATTTTTATTACAGGCCTGTCAGCACAGAAACAGTGTGAACTGTGAAGTGAATCATTCTGCTATTTTTCTGGCACCAGATACGGAAGATACTACTCAAATTTTTCTGGGGTATTTTCTCCCTTTATATCAAAAGAAGGACTACAACTTCAAGAAGTGTCAGGTTGAATTGTATGTGTCTATACAAAAGGGACAAGTGGTGATATAGTTACAGAGCTCTTTCCATGGAATTACTTATTTTATATGATTTGGCATTAAATAAGAGTTCTGTTTTTAAAAGCTCATTAAAATAAGTGCAAAAATTATTTACATTTTCTCCCTTTGTGATTTTTGTATTATTGTAATATATGGACTAGTGCTTCTAAATAGCCTTCAAATCTCTGGAAAGGTTTGGAGATGACCTGTGCAGGTTCTTCTGTGTTGCTCTGCTGTTATGTCTCTAGAATCTTTTCTAGCAGTAATTAGTCTCCATTACTATTCAAGTTCACATACATGTATAACTGCACCTCAGCAAAAGTGAATATAGAGAATACCTTATAAAAGGTAGCATATGTAAACCCCTGATTTAGCCAGCTTAAATAAATATGGGCAGTGGAGATGCCCTTCAATGGTTCCATCTACCTGAAAGCCCAGAATTCATCTTGATCAATGGAATAATTTTGATGCTTTCTGGACCAGCGATTCCCTCTGTTATTTCCCATCCAAACATCAAAACCAGCATCAGCTAGTAGGAAGCCCAAGCTGTTGTTGGGCAGGTTTGTAACCCAGTTACTAGCATCTCCCAGTAACCCGTGTTGGAGAAACACAACAGGTTTTAAAGCTGAAAAAAGAAAAAAAATAGAAACAAAACAATTCATTTTCTTTTCTGGTAGTTCAGAAATATTACTGTCAGTACTGGATTTGATCCTGCACCAATTTAAAGGGAGAAAACTAATTACAAAAACAGAACTGTAAAGAGAGAACTTCTAAGCTTCTGTAAGGATTTATGGAAAGATCTGTCTGACACCAGTGAAAACTAGTTTGGCATCCTCTGGTCACTGTATAGCTCAGCTGCATTAACTTGAGATGCTCAACACTGATATAAAGAATGAAGGTGTGGGACTATTTGCAGAGGTTTTCTTTACCCAAAATATAATCATTACCTGATATTTACCAGGTGTAAGCAAAACCAAAGCAGAATCAGAAGCTGGAACAGCTTTCACAAAACAGGCTGATTGGGCAGATTACAGCCTTTACCCTACTTTTTAAAAATCCATTTTACTTACCAACTCTTATTATCAGGGTATATGTTTCATATATAGTGGGGGTTTATTATAAATTGGTATGCTTGACATAAATCAGGTTGGTCTTGCCATAATTCTCCCTTAAAATTTCACTTGCATATACAAGCTTTGATGGACATTTTATAAATACAAGTTATCTCTTTCCAGAACGTGCACTATCTAGGCTAGTTTTGTCTCATATTAACAAACTGTACCTGGGTTTCCCTGATTGTGTGTACCATAAGGGATCCGGTTAAGGGTAATAGTATAACCATCTTCTGTTGTCACTTCATACTCCTCACTGGGGTACCCCTTGTAAGTAATGAGCTCATTCTAGAAAAGAAGTTAAATGTATTTGTTTGCAGAAGCCTATTTTATATATTATATGCATAAGATATTCACAATGAAGAAATGTTAGCAAATACAACTGGGGATTTAGTCTACATATATTAAGCATCTGAATAAAGCAATATCAGATGGGTTATTGTAACCCTAATACTACAACAGATTTCCTTCATTCTTTGTATTAGATCTAGGATTCAGCTGTTCAGTTACAATCTGTTAAAAAACCCCTGTATTACACTACTACTGTACAATCATCACAAGCTCTTGCACTCTGGTCATATAAGAATTGTTATAAGCTCATAGAAGTAGTTTATGATTCCATTAGCTTCTCTCTCATCTTCCCTTAGAGATTAAGAGCTGCGCAGATGCATGTTCCAGATTTGCTGTCATGCAAGTGAAATCAGTTTTTCAGAGAAATCCAGGGAACTTCATAGCTGCCCTTTTGTGAACGGCACATATGAAGAGCATACCACTGAAAAACTGACTGCATTATGGAAAAAACAGGATCAGCCACTTGCATAGCCACAAGGGAAATCACTAGCACAGCCACTATTAAGCTCTGAAATAAATCACTACTTTTGACATGTAACACTCAACCTGTTTTGTTACAAAAGAGGATTGGTTTTTATACCTTGTACTCAGTGAATTATGCAATGTAGTTTGCCACATGGCACAGAAACCCCAAGATTTTAACAAGTGTCTAAAGATCTAAGGAAGCTTGCTTGGCAAGAGGTGCTCTTCTGACAAACTGGCTGCTTCTGAGCTATGCTGGTCACTCAAAAAATGAGAAAACATACACCATTAGTTATTTAGAGTCGTCTTTGCTGACGATATGCTGACATTCCAAAGGGTCATTCTTTCAGATAGGGAGATAGTGCCAGCAATAGCAAACTGGTAACTGATATTTAAAATTATATTAACTCTGGAGATTTACTAAGGAAAGGTGTCTGCTTTAATTTCTATCAAATTCAAGAAGAGGAAGAGAAAGAGGTGGAGAGGAGAGGAAGAGAAAGAGGTGGAGAGGAGAGGAAGAGAAAGAGGTGGAGAGGAGAGG
>JBAFWW010012283.1:0-17369 GCA_036873685.1 Agapornis canus
GTGTCCCTGGCCATGGCAGGGGAGTTGGATCTTGATGATCTTGAGGTCCTTTCCAACCCTAACCACTGTATGATTGGAAGTGTGTAGGAATGGGATCATGAAAGCAGACTGTGTTAGCCTGTAACGTAGGCAGGAGGCAGGCGTGTGTGGACACATGGAGGTGGCATAGCTGAGTAGCTTGCACTGAGATGGCATAGGTTCCCCAGAGCAGGGAAGGCTGTGCTTTGGCATGAACCCCAGCAAAGCTACCAGTGAGACTGGCACTGAAATCCAGTCATTCCTTAGTGGCATCCTTACTGATACTGCTACCTGTGCTAACTATGTTAAATTTGACCCGGTTGTGTCTACTAACATTGTTGTGTTATCTCAGTCACAACTGGAATCACAATTACAACAGGTATGTGAAAGTACCTTCAGAATAGCTATACTATAGGAGACAAATTCATCTCCTGTGATTTGCATTTATTTCAGTGTTTTCCTAGCAGCCGTCTCTAGTAACCTACCTGCATTGTGTTCACTGTTGCCTCTAATTTAGACCAGGAACAGCTGCACTCTGTGGTTTACCTCACTGTGAAGTGCAGTCTGCTCTGTTGTGGAGGTCACCAGTTTGCTGATTTGGTAGAGTTTAATCATGGTACCTAGAGATGGAGAGAGCTGTTGGGTCATTTACTGCTCTTTCCTTTTGTTTTTATGGGTAGATTTCTCATGTGGCCCTCTCCTGTGCTTGGTGAAGGGGCACATTAACAAATGTAGTCACAATCATCTTCTGCTCTTCAGAGACTGCGAGTATCTCTGGGGTTTTAAACATATGTAGACAAATCTCCAGAGAAATAAATTTGGCAAATAGAGCATTGTTTGTACCCAAACCTGGTTTTTGACTGAATTTAGCCTAATAACATTTGGTGTCATTACTTAGGGCCCAGTTTTGCTCACAGCTTACGTGTTGTGTGGTATGTTATTCAACAGACAGTTACTTACTTTTCAGTTTTTGTTTAAAGAGGGTGAGTGTATTAGATACTCCTGACATGGGTGACTGCCTCCAGAGGTTCCATGCAACCAACATTTCTGTGATTCTTGGAGCATGTTTACTAAGGTACAGTTTGAGGAATGGTTCAGCAGAGAAGGAAGCGAGTGGCATGCATTACTCTCTGAATAGATTAAATCAGGTTGTATTAGATTTTGTGACCACTCAGACAGTCATATGCATACGTAGTTATGGTTCTATGAGAGAACAGTATCTCTTCTGGAAAATACAGCATCTTTCTTTTGTGTTTGTCTTGGATTAGATGTAACCTGAGCTGCTCAAGCAACAGATATTTTGGCCTGCAAAATTATTAAAATACAGAGAAGGTTGTTAATGGGGGAAAAACCACCCCAAACATTAGAATTGAATGTAGGCTTAATTCTGATAAACAGTAAATAGTATATTTTGAAACCATAACAAATAATACTGTTACTAAAAAAAAAATAGAAAATATTTGGATTTAGACTGAAGCAATTCATTTAATTCAGCATGATTTTCAAGTGGTTTTACTTGATACATATTTGATACTCTCTTACAAAGAGAAAGTATTTACTGACTGCTGACTACCAGAGGTTTTGAATAGGCCCTAGGCCTTAATGCAACATTGTTTTATTTAGAACTGAGAAGATAAAAATTTAAAAAATAAAAAAAGGGGTGTGTGTATAAAATAAAACAATGTGTCTTTCTGATTTTCCACATAATGTATCACGTACTTTATGGAGGCAATGGTAAATAAATTATAAAGATCTACAGTGAGAAATACAGACATTGCAAATGAAAATCTGGTATGTGAAACCCAAGTTGACATATATTTGATTGTAAAGTACAGAATGTTCTAAGTAGAGCAGATATACATCTTTCCTCTAAAAAGCTTTGCTGAGTTCCTTGGCGCTGTACTAGTCTTCACACTACCAGAAAAAGTAGGTGAAAAAAAGTCTTCTGCTTAAGAGTAATGCAGCAAATATATCTGGTTGTATTTTTCTTTTTTTTTGAATGCTCTTTAACAAGCCTTATTATTACTTGCCCTGTGTGAGACTCCGAGTAGATGTTAATGTTTTTAAATCCCTGAAAGCAAAAAACATTCTGATTATAGGCCAAAATGTCCCCCTGATTTCGCCCTCTGTGGTACTGCGTCTCAGGGAATACGGCCATCTACCAGGAGCTGACTCAAACACAATGAGGTGGAAAAACATGACCTTCAGAAGGATGATTTAACGTGTAGATTACAGAATACATTTCCATTAGGTTGCTCCCAGCTTGGAACCATTGAGGATATTTGTTAAAGAGTTTCATAAATACAGCATGTTGCCACTTACACAAGCTGCTGTTGTATGGAGTAAATCCATGCTATAATATTAAGGGTAGTCTCTTGACATTGACAAAGTGGAATTCTTGTATCACAGACCTTACTTAACCCTCATGTTGGGCAAGCTTTGCTATCCCTGTGTAGAAATCACATTTGAAAGATTGCTTTTTAAACACAAAGTGGCAGCTGATAACCAAAATTTTACCTCTAAGGGCAAGCAGAGCCAAAATGAGCCCTTGCTATATAATACAGAAGGCTTTGATCCAAAAACCTTTTTCCTTCATCTGCTGCATGCCCCAGACTTGAGGGAATGCCTTCTCTAAATATTGGCAGTGTTCCTAGCCCCCTTGTGTGCTTCCTGGTTAATTTTTGCTCATTCCATATGGTGTGCAAAGTTCCCAACATCTCTGTCCAGTCTCTGTAGCTGTGTGTAGGCTAGGCCTAGCACCATGTGGTTCTAAAAACGACTTTTATGCCAGAAAGACATGACTCAGATCTGGATGGTTTCACACACTGTTATTAATAGTAATATTAACTGTGACAGTAGGTTTCATTCTGCTAGGACTGAAAAACGAGGAATGAGTGGGCAGGTTGGATAAGAGGTAAGAAGTATTAGAAGCAAAACTAAATCAATAATTGATGTGGTGACTTTTTAAAAATATTTGTATTAAATTATAATTTTTTTTTTTTTTGTGATGTTAGAAACAAAATCAATGCAAAAATACTTCCTTAGGCATACCTAACTCATCCAAGCAATTTGGCCTGTGAAAGCTCTTTGGTCTGATGTCAGCAGGAGGTCATATTTGTCAACATTTTTCCCTACCATTATGGGTGACCCCACTTCTTATGACCATTGTGCTTCCCTTAATTATGTGTGTCTGCAGCTCTCTGGGCAGCCAGGAATGGACACAGCATGACTCCATGCCCAGCCAGGGAGATGTGTGCTGTTGGGCAGAGCCTGGGTCAACGCAGCACCATCCCTGTCTCTTAGCCCCTGTTAGACAAAGGAATAGTCCTGCATGTGGTGTGGCTCATGGGTTTCAAACATGCATGTTAACACTGAAGCCACCTCTTGATGGCATTCACTGTAAGGTGTGCCTATATTAATGGTTTTGGTTTAGCTCAGGAGCATATATTGAAGCTAGTGTGCTTATCTCACTCTATGTACTTTGATTATCATTGGAGAGCAGTCTCAAAGTATGCAAAGTGGATTTCTTCTGGACAGAACAAAACTAGAAGATGCACTCTAGGAATGCAGCTGAAGTACTCCGAGTGTAAATGGGCTTTCTTCAGTCCATGGGACCAGACTGCAGCTAATCTGAAGTGAAAGAAATGTCCTTGAATATGCATATTATGGATATCAGGACGGATCTGTAGATCAGATATTATTCCATGCTGCTTGATAATGAATACATACATAGCCTAATAGCCATCACCTTTTTAAAAACCCAAACAGTGATATTTGAGGAGGAGAGTATGGGATTTACAGCCCCTTTTTCTCCTCTGAGCATTGACTGGCCATGTGACAGAGATGTAGCTCCATGACTGCATAGTCATCCCATCCACACTGTGACATGATTAAACCCATTTGATACTGAAATGTTGTAAAGGCAGATGTGGTCTTTCAGTCTGGCTTCCTCTACAGCACTGACCACAGGTTTCAGCAGAACTTCCTTGAACTAGAGTAAGAGAATTGAGTTTACACTGTAATGTTCCAATACATAACACAATCTGTTCATAACTCTTCATAGAAGGGTTGGGAGACACTGAAAAGAGTTGTAGGACTTTCATGAAAGTAAGTGTCAGATGCTCAAGCAGCCTTATTTTGAGAGTGGTTATATAGAGGACTGAGTAAGGAAGTTGCTGGGGTGGAACAAATTGGGTTAGAGCAGAGGAGCTAAGCTAAGAGGAGTCAATATTTAGAGTGGAGATGCAGGCTGTTGCTGTCTAGGATAAGCAGGAAAAGAATCCTATTGATCTTGGGTATTTGTAGAGCACCCATCACTTTAGTATATTATGTAATCAATACTTCAATTTTCAGGGGCACTCCTGAGAAAGATAACATTTTAGAAAATCTGCTGATGGAAGTGGAATAGGTCCTGCTGCCTTTCTGTTCACACAGGTACCTAAGAAGACTGTGAGAATCAGCGTTCAATTCTCCCCCCATTTTCTGAAGAGAGGAATGGCTAGCTACATGTTTCAGATTTGACATTGACTTCAAGCTTGTAGCTTGCCCACAAAGCACGTCACTTTGATACAAACTGCCCATTTCAAATGTGAAATTCAGGATGCAAATTAAAGATTTATGACTTCTCTGTCTGTCAGTTTTGATTCCATCATGTGCTCATTAGTCATGCCCTACTGTGTTGCCCTGTAACAGTTTTGAATGACGTTGACCACAGATATTATAAATGATCCCTTTTGAAACATTAGTTAATTACAAAGGAAATCATCCATCTCCTGACAAATTCAAATCCATCTTAAAATTTCATGGAGAGGCAATTCATTATGAGGAAATTTATTTATGAATTTACTAAAAAAAAAAATGGACCTGTTCTCATTAAAATAAGCTTAAAGGTACAAGATGATAAAATGTCAGTAGCCTACTTAACTCTTTTGATGCATGTTTCACTAATGAGCTGAGAGACTCAGAGACTTCTCAGTTAGCACTTACAATTAAATTCAGCTAATGCAAAGCAAAAAGAGACTTGGAAAGGACTTGCTCTGTAGGTGTGAAAAATTAAAGAAGGGTGAAGGAACACACATAATGTATATGCACAGACTTTCTTGAAAGAGCACTTAAATGCTGCTCAACTTTTTTCTTTGTTTTCCTGTTAAAACACATGAAGTTTTGCAGATAGCCAAGAAGAGTGCAGGATTTAAATTTAAATTCAGATTTGTACAAATACTGTCATTTAATTCAGGGAGACATGATAGAATTGGATATGATCTTTGTGAAAGTATTTTCATTCCTTGATTAGTTTCTGTATCTTGAGGATGGGATTTTGCCAGTGTGATCCAGTGCTTTCTGTTCCTGAGGTGAGGTGTGCCATAAGAAGGTAAAAGTATCTACTTTTCTTTCCCTTGATCTTAATTTTTGACATCGAGAGCTTGCAAGAGCATGGACTGAGAGACCAGTAGGACATGGTCACCTCTTGGCTGGAAGGTGTAAGATTTCTGACACTTAACACAGATCACTGCTCTGCCAACCAAATAGCAGTGGATGGCACTCATTGATCTCCTGCTTTAAATGTTCATCATTGATTTTGCAGGATAGCAAAATGCAACTTTCTCAGAATGAATGTGCAATCACTCTTGCATTTGTTTTCACAGGTGTTTCTTTTACTACACACTGTGAGATCAGTAAAATGAAAAGGAAAAAAGATGATGACAAGTGTTCTTGGGAATTTTACTAAATGACTGGAGAGTAGTTATGACATCTGTGTAATAGGTTTTCTTCTGCCTTCTTCCTGGCTTATAAAAAGGTATTTTTTTCATATCAAAATTACAGCTGACAGAAGAACTGTCAGTGGAAAAGATGACTGCATGCTTCCTCTCAGTTGTTTCTGTGATATTGAAAGGTTATGGATGGGTAGCACTCTACTTGTACGTACTGCTTGGGCCCAAAGGTACCCTGTTCTGAAAAGACCTGGCTCTTCAGCCCACAGGTCAGCGGTTGTTTGTGGATACATCGAAACTGCTCTCTAACATTTAAGTCTCATGAGACCTTGTAAAGATTTCAGATGAGCCTCAGGAGCAGATTTCTGAAGGAGGCATGGATGTGAGCCTTTTCCCTCCCATTGTTAGCCTTCCTAATTGGATGCCTGCTCTGTGTCATGTGGCAGGAAGAGAGCAATAGCCACCCTATGTGCATTGTCAGCCTGGTGTGCTGCTGCCACTGCTTAGGAAGAAATTCCAGGTTAGCTGGAACAGTGTATACAGGGTTTTTTTCAGGGCTTAGATATTATCTTCTAGGCTGAGATGAGTTAACAGCTTAAAAAAAATGAGGAAATAAAGTAAAAATGTCATCTCTTGGGAATTTGATTTCATGATTATTTTTTGAAGTGGCAATAAATGTAATTTCTTTCACCATTTACTTTTCCTATCACTGTTTTGAATTGCAATTCTCATGGATCTCCTTGTAATGTGAACTAAGGCCAAACCTAGCAATATACTCCCATTTGAATCAGGAATTTTGTGTCAGCCCTTTGTAGACATCTAGGATACCAATGAATTAGCTTGTGATTCCTATGAAACCTGGGACAATGTATTCTTATGTATAAAGTATATTGTAAGTGAAGAGGAGCAAAATGATTCATTTAGAGGTATTGGGTAAATCAATTTTAGGTGACAAAGTTGTACATATGATAACACAATATTTAATTTTTAATTGTATTCTATTAAGCTTGTGCATTTTACTCAGCAGTAGGTTCACCAAATATCCCTGATACATCCTAAATGCTGTCTTTCCTGCTCTTTTGAAAAATATCTTTCTACTCTATCTGCTGTTTAGAAATTTCTCCCCGTCAGTCCATTGGCATCTGTGTGGCAGTGACAGTAAATGATCACCTGTACAATAAGCTATTATAAAACTATGTTTTTTAGTTCAGGTCAATGTCATCTTGTCACAGAGTTGATAGGCATTGCACTGAAGCTCAGTAAAAACTAGGTCAGCTGTATCATACAGTTCTTTTATTTGCCACTTAAAGGAGATATTTAAGTTATAGAGAAAAATGTGGGGTTTAAAATTAAAGCTGCTATACTTGTGGTTCCAGCAGCCATTGCTCTACCTGGGGAAATTCTCTATGATCTGTCAAACGTTCAAGTGTACAGTGTAGGCTAGCATGAACTATCAGCAATTAAAAACTAGGTAGAGCCTTAAAATCTATTGCATGGGAATTTTCTGAGATAGATATGAAGAATTTGCATAGAAAATATAGAACATCCCATTTCCTGTCTTGTCATTCTCTAAGAAAAATATTGCTTGAGATCTCATAATCTGTGAATTTACATTGTTCCTTCATGGTCAGAAAATGGATTACCTGGAGATCCTTTCTAGTCCTGCCTTACCTCTGCTTTGCAGTTTGAAGGAGAAGTGGCCAGAGGAAACACCTGGAAGAGCTTTGGAAGTGTTTCAGAATTCCTTAGGACCTTAAATTGTTCTTACTTTCCCATGGGTAGCTGGAGGGGAGAAGGAAGTATAAAGGTGAAGGTACTTCCATTTCCCATCTTGGGCCAAGCTGCAGCTTATTTAGTTTTTCTTGTTTAGCTCCCCATTTAACACTTCACTATAATCAATTCCCAAAACTATGTATTATTGAATTTCTTTGACTAACTGCTTAACTAACAACATGGGGCATAGCCTGCTAGCCAAGCAGCAGAATGAAATGGCTTGGTAGTGACAAAATGTTGTGATATGGCTCATCAATTTAATTTTCTACCTCAGTAAAGATGGCTGCAAGGCCAAAGGCTGTTCCTACAATACTATTTAGACTTCATTGCTAATCAGTTTTGTCTCAACTCATTTTTAGGTACCGTGACTGAACGTATTAGGGCAAAATGGAACATAGTTTCTTATGCTTAAGCAGGGTTCTGTGGAGGGAGGTGGTTGTAAACCCATTTCCCACTAGAGCTGTGACACTGCTTCAGGAGGATTGCCACAATAGTGAGCTAGAAGTTAAATGTATCTAACATTGTGTTCTTCTGTTGATTTCAACAGCATGAGCTTCATTTAGACTTTCTGATAATCCAACCAAGTGTATAATCTAAATCTGGATGAGAAGACTTCCTTCTCTTAATTTAGCAAAGATTCAGTGACAATTTAATATACCCCCCACACAGTGAAAGCCTATTCCCCAGAAGTTCTTGTGGTGCTTCTGACACCCTTTTTGTGTATGAATGATCTATGAAAGGGCTTTAAGTACTCATGAACACATTCATTAATTTGAGATTATTCAGTGAATGCCATATGTAATTACAACTCAGTCTGTGAGCTGCTTAGAAATGATGAGCTATGAAAGCTGTAGTGGGGATTTACTCCGTGTAGTTTGCTGTTCAGATGACACAATCAGTGATGTGATAGTATTGCATCTGTCTCTCTTTCAGTAGCTCTTGAGCTTCCAAGCAACTTTCTCAATACAAGTATCTTCAGGATATTTGTAAACTGGGGGAAACTGTGAGGGGATTTTAGATCCTTGTTCCAGCAGGGACCTGGCTGTGTGTGCAGACTGTGCTTCCCACCTGCCACACACATGCATTTTCAATAGAAAGAGCCCTGGGGCTGCTGAAAAGGGGAGCGAAATGGTGGGCTCTGGTAGCCAGTCTGGATGATGAAGTGGTCAGTCCTGTGGGATGGACGGCAGGCAGCAGCTCTTCTCCACCCCCTGCTGCCTCTGAAAGAAAGAGGGGAAAAAAGAGATGAATGTGTGTCCAGATAACATCAGTATTAACCATCCTAGTACCATATTTCTCCTAAATACTGTATGACATAGGTTGTCTAAATTATTTCAGTGGGTTTTATTCTATACATGCAAATGCTAAATGTCCTCTGCACTTGAGTTGGAAAGAAGCTGCAAATAAGTTCCCCTAAATTACAAAGGATTGGCTTGGCTGAGGGACTGGCTGCTGCACTTTTGTCCGGTGATCGACAGGAGCTCTGCAGCAAGATAATGACCCTTATAAAATGCATCTGCAGTCTTGTGTTTCCTTCCTTCTGACAGATGGTGCCTTGCAGAAGAGACTGTGGAACTCTGAGTCCCACTGGGGCCTGTCCCAGCCGGGTTCAGAATCTTTGACCCAGACCTGGAACCACCCAGGCAGAGTACCCACCAATGTGCTCTTTCCAAGCTCTGCTCTTCAGCATTTCCTGATAAAACTCTTCATGTAACACATTCATAGTTACAGTATGTAGGACTGTTCCCTCAAGATGTAGGCTGCCACTTACATGATTCATTGAATTCATTTTCCCTCTCTTCCTTTCAAGACATCTTCCTATGCTCCCTTTGATGAATCTGGTGCTAAGCCTATTATTTATACAGGGCACATACTGTCACTGAACTGGTGGCACCCACGTGTATCTCCCTTGCTGCAGTAATGGTTTCCTAATACTTAATGGTTACTGTTAAGGTTAAATCAATCATTTTAGTTATGATGAGGCAGGAAGACCAAACCTCAGTGTAATATACAAACCAGGATAGCTTCCTTTAACTCCTTTTATTTGCAGAGAGCATTAATTCATAGTATGCAGAAAATTTTAGTGGTTCTGTTTCCCTGATATTTAGCAACAACATAAAGATAAATTTATCATCCCCTTTACTGAAGCTTGGTTGGACATTAATTAGTTAATCTGATGCTTTTTTAATGTTTTTCCATTATCATTTTAATTGCTTGGTCAATGAATTTATAGAAGTAACAAAAAGCAAAGTCATCTGCTTGGAAAGTGATACTGTGGAATGTTGTTTGAGTATAGTGGACAATAATAACAGGGTGAGTGAAGATGGAGATAGTATTTATGCTGGTAACATTATGTGGTGATTTAGTTAGAGCATGTTTTGGTAGTTAGTATCACTATTTTAAAGCTCTCTTGTGTGACAGAAGTATAAGATAATTGAAGTCATACTGTGTGGTATATTTATGTTTATACTCTGTGTTTCCAAGGAGGAACATGCATTTAGATACAATAAAATGCAGAATTTGTTTCGTATTCCTTCCTCCTCTTCATAGTGAGAAAAATATAAGCAGGATAACTTTGCAGTTTGAAATGACATAGTGTTGAGGGGGCAGTATCTACATCTTAGCAGTTAATTGAACCTTAGCTGTATTTTTAGCTTTAAAAATGTTTATAATTTTTATATTTGTTTCATTTGCACACTATGGGTGCCTTCAGACAATAAACCTGTCAAAACCCTGAGATTTCCAATTTTGGAAATAGCTGTTAATGTGGCATTTTAAAAAGTAATGTTAGTAACATCATTCATGCAGACTAGTATCTCAGATTCCTCCTTGGAAACATTTTCACACTTTGCAGTGCTTGCAAACATTACTTGCTATTCAAGGTTTCAAAAGAAAAAGGAAATTGGAAAAAAAAAGCATACCTTTGAGTACAGCTTCCTAAAAGAAGCGATAAATGAGCTTTGCCTTCCTAAGCAAGGTCTCCTTTGTAACTTTGCTGATACTAGCTAGCTCTGGAGTTTCTCACGTATTGCCAGTCCCAGCTACACCTGCAAGACCTATCCTGGAGATGCATCTGCTATTTCTATTTGGTAGATACTGTAACTTTACAGTGGCAGCAACTGAACCCAGTATTGTAGGTTAAGTTCTTTAGGCACCAGGAATAGCAGGGTGCAAGGTAGAGGTGTTTCTAAAAGACCTTGTGCTACGCCTTGAGAGATGCTTTCTGGTGAGACTGCATAACCACTTTGCTCATAAATCATTGCTACAGCTATTGCAGCTTTCTCTGCAGTCTTGAGCAGACATTGTTACCACCACACAAAGCATCTGAAACACAGCTTTTCCCAACACAGGGAATAGGTAGTCATGTAGAGACCATCACCTGGTAAGAGTTAAATGTTCTCTCTCAGGGAATAAAAATCAAATGGTCTGTAGTACAGATTAGTAAATTTCACAAGAGAATCAACTCTCTTTGGAAAAGTAAAGGTACATCTCTTGCTGTTTCTATGAATATTTGTGATCATGGGCTTTCATGTTGCCACAAAGATACTGTTGATTTATACTGAATCCTTCAGAAAGTTGTAAAACCAACATCAGAATCTTAAAATGGAGATGATATGGGAAACTTTTCTCTTGTACGTTGTTCATTTATACTGACATCGATTTTGTGTAGCAAGCAATGCTAACATAAAAAGAGGTAAGAAGCTATTAATATTTGCACTGGCGAAATGAGCATGATTCATAAGTGCTGCTGTAAATAGGCTTTATTGATGTTACTGTGCTTGCCTTCACACAAGATGTTTTCAGTCCTGGGAGTTCTTAGGATTTGTTTCAGGTTTGTCAAAAGTAGGGAAAAGTTGGTTTTGCCGTGCACATCCTGGAAGTGTTATCTGTTTTCTTTTGAAGGTACCTAATGCTAAAAATGGTCCCCAAGTACAGAAAAATCTATTAACAGCAATCATGGGGTAATGCTTGCTCTTAGCATATCATGTCAAGAGCCATAGGCTGTGCCCTTTCCCACTGAGAGGTGCTACCAGCAGTCTACCCCTAATCATTTAAGACCCAATTTTATCTTGCTGGATTCATCCTACCCACTGGCTTTCTTAATGAGACTGGAGCAGAGCCCATGACCTGAGGGAGCTGCCAGGTGCTTCTCAGGCACAGCCAGTGTCCTTGAGCTGGAGGGGAGTGCGCCAGAACACATTGTACATTCCTGGTACATGTGTGATGATCAGCTGCAGTTTGACACTGAGGTTTGAGTTTATTGCTGGAAATGCAGAAATGCAGACTTTGTGTAGCAAGGAGTCCTCTAGCTGCAAAAGCACCTTAAAAACTGGCCACAAGTTTGTGCCCTAAAGAAGTGGAGGAACAAAATAGACCTGGAAATGCCAAGTGACAAAAAAATCATCAGGCATTTTCTGCCCCTCAAATATGAGAACTGGCAATTCAAATAGCTTCTATATAGGTTACCCTGCATTTATCCCAGATCTCTTACTAGTTTTTCTTCTTTTAGAGCATAAGGGGTAAGAGTCTAAATGGCATACAAATATTAGCAAGCCTGCAAGGTCTACTTTCCAAATCTGGGAAGTCTAAGTGATATTGAAAGCACTTCAGCTACAAAGACTTACAATCAGCACATTGATTTACATGAGCGTTAGATATGTAAATACCTTTGGAAATCTGGGCTGAAGAAATTGTGACTTTGGAGCTGGGATTTAGTACCCCAAGTTGCTTTGAGGATTGCTTTGAGAATGTTACAATTGGTTCTGACATGCTAGGAAGATTTTCTACCCAGGGCTTGATTTTAAGATACTATTAATTACCAAATATCATAATAAATAACTGCAGTGATAAAACCATATTACTGTTCAGGCTGGCCCTTGTGACCTTCAAGTGTGTCTGAACCTTTAGAAAGGTTTTTTTTTTTCCCTAGTAATACTCAAACTTTACTTAATGCTGATTTATTCCCCTAGACTGTTTCACTTTAACATCTCAGATGATTGATTGTCAGTTCAAGTCTATACTTGCACAGGCCTTTTTTTTTTTTCTCAGTAAAACTGAAGCTGGAACGTCACAGCTTTGTGTTCTCCAAGTAGATGCTTTAAAAGATGGTCTCTAAGCAGGGGCTGCCCATAAATCCAACAATTTATTACATTCATTAGTATCTAGATAAAGGTTATTAGGCAATCAATCAGGGCCATGTCTCATTACACTTTAGTAGTTGGGATGTTTTTGAGATTTTCATTAGGGAGTCAAGTTATTTTCTTTCCTGCTGCTGAGCAAAGAACTCCTCCAAGTGGATATTGTTTAAGCCAGAGTACTGAAACATTAAGACCAGGCCATGTGAAAAATGGTGATGACTCAGGCAGCTTATTAGCCCTCCTCAAAAGAATACAGAGAGAATGTTCTTTCCAGATGGAGAGGGGGATGAGTCATTATGGGGCAGCTAAATATGCAAGGACTGTGGGAGAAGACATGACATGGCAAAGCTAGTAGCTAACAGTGCAGGTTTGGCTGTGAAGATAAACTGGAATGTGAGGGTCTCTGATGGGGTCTTTTATCTTACTTTTAGCTGTGAACTTGCAAAAGCAACAACAAGATGCTGTCAGGCCATTTCTTCAGTATGCTGTAGGAGAATAGGTTCAATTTTGGTCAGCAGTCACAGCACTGGGTGGGGGAGCAAATTCTCTGCCAATGGAACTGTGTTCATGTATGCAAACAGGATTAGCCTTTGGATGCTAATCAGGTGCTCTAGCCATTTCATTCTTCAATCTTGGGCTGGAAATCTTATGTCAACTTCTTTTGTCATAGCATGTCAGCATTGAGTCCCTGTTTATCTGGATTCTTCAAGTACAGAGAAAAATCACCAAGATTTAAAAAATATAAGAACTGAATTTATATAAATGTCAGCAGAGGTTCTACCCCAGCTCTAGCAAAAGAAGTTTGAGAGTTTCCTATATATTAAAACCAATTTACTCTCCTATCCATATTATTAATGTTCAAGATAGGTTTTCATAAGGGCTCTTTGTGTAAGTCAGCAACCACATTTGTTTTCCTCTGTATGTATGTATTGTGCATAGGGATGACTAATGACTGCACGAGCTGGGTGACATTTACAGCCTAAAATCTAAGCCTGTGTGAAAGTATACCACTAATGGGTTTAGGTCCTAGCTCAAGCTTACTGTATTTTTGTCAGACATCTCGCTGAAACTCAGACTGTGTCTTGCATTGGGCTTGGTTTCCCAAGCAGTGATTTTAAAGTACCCATTACAGATCCCTGTCCTGCTAAAGCTTCTTTCAGTTCTATGTTAGGGTTTTTTAAGTGTAACTCTTGGTGTAAAACGAGGGTTTAGGGTTTTGTAAGTGTAACTCTTGGTGTAAAACTGAGCTGTTTTCACTGTGCATTTCTCTGTGCATCTCTCTCTCAGGCTGATGGTACTTGAGGAGGGGGAAGTTTCTTACTGCTCCATTCTGAGCCATGGGTTGGTGTGTGCTGTTGTCCTGCAGTGCTGTGGAAAGAGAAGCTTTGCAGTGATTTGTGGGGATTTATCAAGAGCTGTGGATCTGTTCCAGGCAATGACATTTTATCATTTTTTTCTGGTCAAAGTTGTGCTTCACTGTCAGACACTGCAAGTGTGATAGGAAGGTAATTGCCTAGCGCTCTTAAGGAGAGGTTTGAGGTGCAGGAAGGGCTGTGCCTGAGGATCATTGTATGATCCACTTTGCATAATGGAGGCACAAAGTTATAATCAGCACTAGACAAAGCACTGCCATCTGATTGGTCAGTGGGGTTGTGAACAATGCAAAGATTGACTGAAATTACTGACTTATTTTTGATGATAAAATGAGTGAATTTTTACATAACTGCCTCTTGAAGATAGTCATTCAAATTTGCACAGCTGACAGGATTATGCAGAGAAGAATAGCAGGATATGCTGTGATATAAAGGTTAATAAGTGAGGACTCGCATTTGAAACAAATCTTAGAGTAGATCATGGATACGTGATTTTTATTTCCTTCCCAAAAACGTTTCATTTGAAATTTATTGCTACATTTATTCCAGAGCAGAGGCAGGAAACCTGCTCTTTAGTATTCCTGCATGTCACCAAAGTAACTGGAAAATTAACTTCCATACACTATTTTGAACTGGGATGTGCTTGGTTTGCTGTTGTGTCAAAAAACCTGTTGTAAATTAAATTAGAAGCTGCCTGAATGCTTCCAAGTTACTTGCTACATCACCAGGAGAACAGCATGCCAAAATGACTGAAATTTAATATCATGTACTCTGACATGAGTCTAGTGATGTATAGCTCACAGAATGAATTTCCATTGTCAGTAGAACTTTAAAAACATTTACACATATCAAACTCACAATTCTGAAACCCTGTAATATCCTTTCAGTGTGTACCATGAATCCTAGAAGCAAAGTGACAGCTACATATCTATCTAGTGGATTGTTCATTATCAGCTGAAGACAGGGATATAATATCATTGTGCATTTACTACTGTGAATACTAGTACAAAGAGAAATAAAGATGGAAAAATAGGTAATGCTGTTCAGAGATTTTAATTTGGCTTTGGGGACAATACCCAGCATAAGATTTATATGTTTTGAGAGATGGAGGAATTTCTCTTTACAATTCTGTACTAGTTCAAAATTAGAATGACCCCAGTAGACTTTCAATATATTTCTTAATTAGGTCAAACTAAATAAATCATGGTACATTGACATTGCAAGGGAAAGCTATAAAAACATAGTCAGACCACACTTGGCTGAGAAATAAAAAAGGCCTTAGACTTTAATACTTACAAACCCTCCCAAACAGAATTTTCTGCTGTATGTCCAGCAGCGCATCATTTCACTAGAATACCTCCCCTCCAGTCCCCCTGCAAGGCCACCCGTCTGCATGGACTGTACAGCCTGACCACATCTTGGCAGGATCCTTCCTTGGCACCCTAGAAGTGCAGCTACACTGGGTGGTGAGCCTTCTCCAGGGCTTCTGGTTATTCCTGCTGTTGTCCAAGGGGAGTGGCAAGGTCAACACCCTCTAGAACTGCTTTGAAAAGCAAAAAACCTGGACCAGTAAAAGCAAGAGCAGCCAGCATGGATATCTGAGGTCCTGTTTCATTCCAAAGAGTCCTATCAGGTACTATGGGCAATATATGCTTGTGTGTGTTGGCTGCGGCATTGCTATTGACCAGCAGAGCATCTACTTCAACTTCACTGAATCACAGCTAGCAAAGCAGCACACTCAGCAATCCTAAACCAGCTCAGTGCTCTATTTATTTGAAATAAAACTAGGCTGGGCTGGGCTAAGTTGGTCTGGATAGAGCTTAAACTGTGCTGAATTGGGCTAAAGTGGGCTGGGCTGGGCTAAAGTGAGCTGAGCTGGGCTGAGATGAGCTGGAATGGGGTGGACAGGACTGAAGTGGGCTAAACTGGGCTGAAGTGGGCTAAACTTGGCTCAAGTGGGGCAGACTAGGCTGAAATGGGCTAAACTGTGCTGATCTGGGCTGGAGTGGCTGAACTGGGCCTGACTGGGCTGGACAGATCTGAGCTTGACTTAATGGCGCTGAACTGATCTGAGCTTGTCTTAATGGGGCAGGACTGGGCTGAATTGGACTAAATTTTGCTGTGCTGGACTGAACTGGGCTAAACTGGGCTTGAATTGGCTAAACAGGTCTGGGCTGGGCTGGGCTGGGCTAAACTGGGCTGAATTGTGTTACACTGGGCCGAAACAGGCTAACTTTTCTGGGCTGAATTGAAGTGGACTAAACTGCAATAAACGGCTGAATTGGTCTAAACTGGGCTGAACTGTGCTGAATTTGTCTGGACAGTTCTGAATGGGGCTAAACTGGGCTGGACGTTCTAGGCTGTGTTGGGTTAAAGTGGGCAGAACATGGCTGGGCTGGGCTAAATTGGTCTGGAGAGGGCTAATGTGGGCTGAATTGGGTTCAAGTGAGGTGGGTTGGGCTCAAGTGGAATGGACTGTGCTTAATTTGACTGTGCTGGGGTAAAGTGGGCTAAATGGGCTGTGAGGAGCTGGGACGGGCTGGACAGGGCTAAAGTGGGCTTGTCTGTACTGAACTCAGGTTTAGTGTTTGAAGTGAGATCAAGTGGGTTGGACTGGTGTGCACTGGGCTAAACTGGGCTGAACTGTGTTAAACTGGACTATACTGGGCTGAAGTGGTCCAAACTGTGCTGGGTTGGACTATATTGTTCTCAGCTGGGCTAAACCAGTTAACTGGTCTGAAATGTGCTAAAGTGGAAGGAACTGAGGTAAGCTACTCTGAACTTTGCTAAACTAGGCTGGACTGGTCTGAACTGGGCTATACTTATCTGAACTGGGCTAAACTGGTTTAGGCTAGGCTAAGCTTGTCTAAATGGTGCTGTGCTTGGCTGGGCTAAATTGGGTTTTCTCATATGGCAGGAGAATATTCTTTGAAACTCAGATTTGCAGCAACAGAATTCCCTTGTTCGGCAATTCCAAAATTCCATCATCCAAAGGCCCAGTTCCATTTAATATCAAATCCTCTCACAAGAATGCTGCTGCGATGGGCCTGGGAGTTGCTAAGAGCAGCGCCCGGCTCCTCTGGGTGCTGGTACACAGTAGCCAGGGCATGGGCTCCTGTTGCCGTTGGAGACCGTGACACTGAGCGGCCGCGGGAACACCAGTGCCTCCGGCGGGAGGGATGGGAAAGGGGACACGGTCCCCGCTGCATGCGGGGACAGCAGCCCCGGCCCGCCCCGCCGCGACTCCCCCCCCTCCCGCTGCCGGGCTGCCTCAGAACCCTCGGTGCCCCGGTTCCTCGGGTCTTCCCCCCGTGCAGAGCCGAGCCATGCCGAGCCGTACCGAGCCGAGCGAGCCG
>JBAFWW010012293.1:0-17212 GCA_036873685.1 Agapornis canus
CGTCAACTGCTCTACCCCTGTCCATCAGTTCCATAGCCCCATCATAGAAGGCCACTAAATTCGTTGATCCAAAACCCACAAAATTGTGCTCTGATGTGGTGCAATAGAAGGTTTTTTGGTTTCTTTGCTCTGATGCCCACATCTAGAGTGGACCCATAAGTAGCTAACATTTACAGAAACGGTTGATCTTCTTGGCTAGCTCTTGCACATTGAGCAAGCTCTGACCTCCGGCAAGGCTATCCTGGCCCTCTAGCTCATGTCCTTCCAGTCAAGCCTGGATCCTAGGTCTGAACCTTAAGAAACACTTCAGGCTCATTCACCAAACCTAAACAACAGCCATGTTAGTTTTGGTATCAGCGAACCTCTGTTTCTTTCAAAATACCATCTAGGAGCAATACCCCACAGCTCCTGCCTCTGCTGATGCTCATGGTAAAAAGAAAAACATCTTCTGTTGACATCAGCTAGGCAAGGAGTGGGCCCAGCTTCATTCACACCCACACGGTATGTTTAATTAGAAACTATTTTCCTCTAGGAGCAGGCATTTGAATTTCTTGAGATGTTGCAGAGAGCTTCAAGAAGGAGTTGCCGAGGGGTGGGGGTGTTTCAGGTAGGAGGAGGCAAATAACAGTTGGGAAAAAGAAATAAAAATTAGGGTTTTGGATGAGGGTGATTTCGTAATGATCTACAGGCAGAGGCTGCTTGCATGCTCTTCATAGTTTTCAGAGGAGTTTTCCATCCCTTCAGGGTAAATTTGACCATAATCCAGCTAAATCTATTTTCTAATGGGAGTTAACACAGGGAGGATTGTGCTGTGTCAGGGAAGATATCACAGCCATAACATCTGCCTTGTGCTTGCTTTGCTGTAGATGTCCTCTCTAGCATTCCATAGATATTTTTCATTGTGTGCTTTCAGTCCTGTTCCCAGGGAAATGGCTATTTATTAGTGTTGTAAAAAGAAGGTTTGCACTCAACTTAATTAGCAGACTCTGTGTCCATAGCCTGCTTGCTGCTTGGCCATCGGGATTTATGAAGGAACCATTAACTGCTTGCCTTGTATATGCAGTTAGATGGAATTACGGCAGATTACAGCCCATGTGTGACAATTTAATGGCAGTGGCAAAACACAGCTGAAGTCAGAAATTTCAAGACAGCTGCCCTAATTCATGCCCTAATGACATGCTTGTGTTTGTAAATACCCTCCTGGCTTGTGTGATGTGCGAAACACAGAACTGGGGGCTGAAAAGTCAGTCTCTGACCCCAGGGAGGTCCTATGCTTTAATGAAAAGCCTCAACTCATTGCAGCCAACAGTATCCAGTCTCTCCATATGTGTAGGTTGCTATTGAGATGACCCAGGAGACAAAGTCTTCTGAAAGCAGCTAGTAATTTTTTGAGAAGTGCAAACACAGAGTGAAGTGTTTCTTAGGCTGCTCCTTTCCTCTGAGACACATAAAAGAGAAATTGCATTTGGCCTTCCAAAGAAACCATACATCCTGCCATGTCCATCACAGGTGGTAGAGCACAGGAAGGATCAGGAGTGCTGACCAGGTGCAAGCACCTCTCTTGGTTAAAGGTGCAAGAGGGACTTTCTGGGCATTAATAACTGTTTCAAGCCTTCTTATTAGATTTTTCAGAGCAGATAAAGACAGGCATGCATGTTTGCATAAACATCCCATGGAGAAGGCTGGGAAGTTTTCACCATTTTCTGAAACCTGGTGATAGTGTGGCGGAAGGAGCTGGTTTTCTGGTAGAATGGGGCTGCCCAGAGGTGCTCTCTGATGACAGCAGTGGAGAACCTGGGGAGATAGTGAAAAGAGGGAGACATGCAGTGACTCCCTGAAACATCCAGTGCCCACTGCTTTATTGGATTCTGGCACAGTCCTTCCTTCTGCTGCTTAATTCATTCTGATTACTTGATAGCTGACTAAATCGAGTAAAGCTGTCACTACCAGCGGGGAAGATTAAGATATGCTGCACTACTTCTGCTTATTTTCCTTTCAATTTGGAGAATAATGCAGTGCCAAGGCACAGTGGTGCTATGCCTACACTGCAGCCCCCTGCTTTGCTGTGGCAGTCCCTTGGCTCTGCTCAGCTGAGTGAAGAGGAGGAGAAATGAGTGGGGTGACACACGGAGTATCTCTGTCCCAGGGGACAGGATGTTCAAACAAGCTGCTGTAGGCAATGCACTGTGTGCAGCTTGTAAAGTGGAAAAATACAGCTTCAGACTCCAGGGTAGAGGTTACCTTAGGAAAGATAATGGTGTTATTTAGCCTCAGGACACCACCTGCGAGATGTTCAATAAGACCAGTGCAGATCTGGGGGAATGGGATGTCACTGGGGATGTCTGGGAGAGCCAGAAAGGATCTTAAGGAGTGTGAATATTTCAAGGGAAAGATGTTCACCTGAAGGCAAATAAAAAGTACAAAATCTTAAGTTTATAAAGAAGAGGCATTGTAAGGGACTGAGCTGGTACCATGTCACTCCACTGTCTGCAATCAGTTTAGCCCTCTTGTGCTTGATATTATGGTTCTGATTATGAAAAATGCTAATCTGTTACTGAATACTTTAACAGCTGAGTAGCAGTTGCTAGGAGGCTCTTGCAGTCCTGTCATTTGCTTTATTTGCTGTCATTGTAAATACTATTGGTTAGGAATTTCATGCCGAAATATATTTCTTGCACCATCAAACTTTTAGGAAGGAAGAGTTTTGTTTTACCCAGAAAGGAAAACATAAAGGAAATTTTTCATTTTTCATAGGGTTAGCCCAGACTGAGATCTTTATGTTTGTAGCACAGAAACAAAATACTGCATTTTGAGTGAGTTCAGCACTGACCTGTACCACCCCCAAAATGCTTTCTGAGTGAAGCACGTTGTGTGCCTGATTTTCCCCCTACTGCAGTCCCCAAACTGTGCTATACCTGCCCATCTTGACAGAAAATGGTGCACATAGCAGTCTGGTTTAGCTGTATCCTGCAGTCCCCTGAGTGCCCTTGTTTTCTGGGGGGCCTAGACAGCCTCCTGGTGAGAGCTTACCTGACATACATTTCTTTATTTGAAACCTTAAGCTGCACTGTAGGAAATGTATTTCACATGCGAAGCTCCACGGTGCGAAAAGGTGCAGAGAATATGGAAACCACAACTCGGAGAGACTCCGTTAGGTCATGCAGAAATACGATTTCACTTTGAATGTAGCCAAAGTGACATGTTTTGGTTTGCTTCAACATACACAACTGAAACATTTAGTTCCAGTCAAAATTAACATGTTGGGAAAAATGACAACTTTGTATTTTAAAGCAATTTTGATCAAACATATGGAAATTGCCCTTTGCATAGGAATTCAGGTTTTTCTCAGGTGTGACTGTAATTATGGATGATTAGTTTGAGACACTACATTCTGACAATTGCTACTTTTCTGTATCAGTGCTAATTACTGTATGTTTTACAAACAGTAGCAAGCTCACTGTCAGAGAGATAATTTTTAAATGAGGAGAGATTGTTTAGTGCTATTTTCTGGCTGAGAACAGCAACCAGAATGAGAAATAACTGTGGTTTTCTGGCCTGCTCTAATGTTTTCTTCTGGTTTGACCCAGAATTGTTCCTTTCCTCCCAACAACTTATTAAACTGCATTTTTTTATTATGGTTTTGTATAGCTACTGCTTAGGAAAGGGCACTATCCCTCCATCACAGGGCTTCTGGCACAAGGGAAAGCTCAGTATGATTGCAGCTTTAACATGTGACCATATTATAGTATGCATTTTGTCATAAGGAGGCTATTATAGATAGATTTTCTTTCACGATACAGTTAAAAATGTCCAGGCTTCAAAGAAACTAAATAGCAGTCTTAAGGTGATCTGCTCAAATTGTGGCTGGAATAGCATTAATTTCCAAGATCACACCGCAAAGATCTACAGGCTCTTTTCATTTTTAGGAACCATATAATAAAGGCTGTAGTAGCTCGTTTGCTGTAGGAGTGAGTTATGTGTCCCCTGCTGTGGCAGCCTGTGATTAGAGGGAGCTGGGTTTCCTCCTCACACAACCAAGACATCAGATAAAAAGCAGTGCTCTTCCTGTGGAGCGATCTGGTTACTCGCTGTGTAGTATGTTCATGACTAAGTAACCACTCCTGCTGATGCTGCAGTCCCAGGGGCAACCCGAAATGAAACCCCAGCCAGCAATCAATGTGTGAATCAATGTAGCTAATTTTCTTTTACTCTTTTTTATCTTCTTTTCTTTTGTGGGCTGAAAACAAATAATTGGATGCTATGGCCAGCTGCTTGATCCAAGGGCTATACTTTCTTCCCTCCAATAAAGATAGCAATGAGTGCCTCTCCTTTTATTTTTTCTTTCTTCAAACAGTTATTGAGCAGCTCAGTGGGAATCTCTGAATCCTTCATGCAGTGGTAGGGAATTTATTCTACTGGAAACTTACTGCTCCTAAGGACTGGAAGTGTAACATTAAATATCACTAAAGCAGTGCTGTGATTTACCCATGACAATTGGAATAGTTACGTTTTACCACCAAGCTGATGGGAAAATTCATGCAAAGAAGATAAGGGGCCTGTCTGGGGTGTCTTTGGTAGGGAGCAAAGCTCCAGGGGTAACCCTACTTTCCCAGAAACAGGCACAAATAGTGCTGTCTAAAGATATTAATAAACAATGAGAAATTCCTCATTCTGTGAGATTTACTTGATTTTATTGCTGATACTTATTGTGAAAACCTTGATTCAAAAGTTCACTGCTATTATGGGCAAGGAAAAAAACCCATGAATGCTTCTAAACTGACTCACCATTTGGTTAAGACCAACCTATCAGTTTCATAGGTCGTTATCAAGGGATTCTTAACCTGATTTATAGTCTTGGCTCCTTCAGTGCTTTGAGAACTGGAAAATTCACAAGTTGAAGTGTACTGCTGAGGTTGGCCTGCTGAGTTACTGAACTTTGAGGAAGATGCCAATGGGAGGACATATTGTTTATCATCATCTCACTCAAGGAGTTATGAAGGGGGTTTTATAACAGAAGACAAAATTACAAGTAGGAGTTTAAAATTAGGCATGAAAATGCTGTCATGCTCAAATAGATTATAAATATGCAAAATCCAGAGGTAATAACCTGAGTGTAGGTTGGGCAGATTCTTCCATCTAAAGAAATTAACAATGTTAGACTGATGAGGGTCCTTCAAAGTAAAATTTCTGAAGAAGTAGGGATGGGGTAAGAAAGGAGGATGGCAGTAAAGCTCAGAGAAAAAGGCCATTTAAGCAGCATTTATGTTTGCATATCAGATGAGAAATAGGAGATTCATGAGATGGAAATGACTCCTTTTATATGATTTTTCCAAATTCAGAAAACACAGATGAACACAGTAATTGTTCCATGCAAGCAGCAGAGAACAGATGTCAGCCAACTGTCCCAGCTAAGGAACCCAACAGTGCTATTTCCAGACCCAGAAGGAAATGAGAAAGTAAGTCTGAGCAGTAATGGGAAACTTGTATCTGGTAGTTAATTCTTAGAAATATTCCTCAGAAGTTTAGTTTTCCATAGATCAGTATCCCAGACATGAGAATTTCCAATCCATTTTGATTTCAGTGGCAGTGAGTTACTCGACTGCAGGGATTTTGAAAATCTTCTGTCTGACAGAAGGTAGGTCTGATGATCATTGTATTCATATAGGATGTGGATAACTGTAAGCAAAAATGGGAGTATCTTGTGTCTTGGGTGAATGTCCTTCTGACAGTCAATTATGTCAGCTCTGTGGTGTACCTCTTCCTTTCTTGAATTTTATGTAATTTCTGTTCTAGACCTCAGCAATGCTGCCCGTAAGAGTTTCATGAAAACCAATACATTGCTGCAAAAAGGGTTGGGTTTGACTTGTTATACTTCTTTGATGAAAACAGTAGTTAGCAAATTCTCAAGCCAGCTCTTGTTTCAAATGTTAATGTCATTTTTCTGTAGAGGAAAAGCTTTTTAGGAAGAAGGATTACATTTTTGTTTTACTGATGTCCTCCAAATGTGCATTTCCAGAGACAGACCCCTTCAAATGAAAATGCTTATTATGAGCCATCACAAGCTTTGTCAGAGATTTTATTGGGCTGCCTCGATTCAGAGACATGTGGCAATTGCTGGTAGTGCTACACCAAAATTCAGACCTTGGCATAGGTGGACCTTAAGTTTAAAACCTTAACCACACATCTGAAACTAAGGAATAAAAGGCCTTGAGGACAAATCTCAACTATTTTTCTAGACATAGAGAAGGCAAGGAAATGAGCAACCCTCTACACTATCCTAACTCATACCCTAATGTACTGTTTGTATCTGGCACCAGGTGAAAGAGGATGCTTGCAGATAAGTTGCAAATATCAGGGTTACTGTGGGTAAATTCTCATGAGAGTTGTGAGCAGGGTTTCAAGCCATAAGCATCACTGCCTGTTCATCCATATTTAGCAGGGTCAAAGGAAAAATGTGCATTGCAAGATTTGGACATGTGGAGGAGACAGGGAAGGCAGGAGAGTGTCTTCACTGGTTCTCCAGCTTTCTCTTGCTCCTTGCTAGCCTTCAGCAAACTCACTTGGCTCAAGTGCTCTTCATTTGAAAGCTGATTTCTTGCAATCATTTTGACTTGTGAGGAGCAGGGTGGGACCTAAGCCTATAGACTTCTAAAAAGTAGTTCCTGTTATGAAATATCTTTTCTTCTGGCAGAAAACACTCAAGCTGATAATGAAAACAAACCTGAGAATGTTGACTTCATGGACATCCTGCAAGAACTTTGATATGCAAGCGCTGTCGCTTAGCTCTGTAATGATTGTGAACTACTGAGGAGAAAGGTGAGCACAAAAAATGGATGTTATTAAAGGCAGCAGTAAAGACTGCTCTGTACAGCTATCACAGGTGGAAACCTGTGTTACCTTCTCACTGGGTTCTGCAGCACCAGGCAGATGGGAGAGCAAAGGAAGTGCATCTCTATACAGTACATGGAAAGCCCACCACAACTTTTGGTGGATCTTGACGTTTTGTTTTAAAAAACAAAACAAAACAAAAACCTCACACAACAAGCAACACATAAACTTGGTGTCTTGTAATTTAGAGCACATTTAGAAAACAGCCCTAGCAGTTTCCTGAATTCAAAGAACCATAGTTTTTCATTATGGGGAGTCATAGACACTGCTGCAGGTGCACTGCCAGGTATGAAGGTGCTAGTTATGGTAAGAACAGCTTGGGGAGAAATGGAAAGATGTTGGGATCAGCACAGGTCTATGGGTAAATGTTCAAGTTCTGAATGAAAAAACACAATGTTTTAGTTGCCTTTCCTCTTTTGGTTACATCCTCAGCCTTAAATCTGTCTTTAATAATGATGTCTCAGTATAACAGACAGTGAATAGGGGTTAATGGGCTTGGTGTTTTAGAATTGTAACATGGAGATCAGATATATAAACATTAGTCAATATTAAAGGATAAATTGAAGACTTTTTAATTACTTTGGGTTAAGATGTGTATCAGTCACCAGGGGACACAACTAGTTGTTTAAACTTAATTTTTACATGGAGACAGAAGTACAGACTGGATGGGGAGTGGAACAGATTAAAAAATATTTAGATAAGATGGATGTACTCTAGTCAGCAGGGTCTGATGGAATTCACCCCAGAGTACTTAAGGCACTGGCTGAAGCAATCACTAAGCCATTAGTGATTATCTTTAAGAACTCACAGAGGAGAGAGGAGGTCCCTGCAGACAAGAGAAGGGCAAACACAGTATATTATATTTTAAAGAGGGGAAGAGAAGGACCCAGGGAATTGCAGACCTGTCGATCTAACTTAGGTCCTTAAAAGATTCAGGGACAAATCATTAAACAATCAATTTGCAGGTAGCCAGCTGATATGGTGAAGGGGGGTGGAGGGGTGGAAGGGAGGAGGAAGAGAAAAGAAAAAACATAGGCTTGTCAAGAACAGTTGATGTCAAATCAATCTAATTTCCTTCTTTGTCACTGTGGCATGCCTGGTGAATAAAGAGGAAGCAGCAAATGCAATAGTGCTTGATTTTTAGTAACACTTTCTGACATATATGACAGACTAAAGAATATGGTATAGATATAATTACAATGGGGTAAGTGCGTAGCCTGCTGAAAAATAGCTCTGCAGCAACAGCTAGTGCTGGATAACTGTCAGGGAGGGTATTTTGAGTAGGTCATGCAAGACGGTTTGTCTTGTACCCAGTTCTATTAAGTAGCTCTTATTGACAACTGAACAGCAAGTGAACAAATCCAACCTGTGGATGACACAATTAGGAGGTGCTGTGAGTCCTAGAAGGTCAGGATCTGAATTTGAAACAATCTTCACAGCTTGGAGAAATTACTCCCAAATATTTAAATGAAATTCCATCAGGAACAGTCCAAAATAGTGTGCTTGGAAAAAAGAGACATAGACACTTCCATAGCGGGGGGAGAAGACGAGGGGGAATAACCAGGCAGCAGCATGTTTGTAAAAGATTTGAGTATTGCAGGGAACAATGAATTCAATGTTCTGGTTACAGGAACAAGAGCATCATCCTTGGGGCACTGCCCACAATTACTTCCTTTCTTGGCTTCACCTGTGGTACTGCATGCAGTGTGCCAGAGTGCCACCTTTTCCTGCAGATGAAGACAAAGCAGAGAAAATCCAGGGAAAAGTCAGAATGTAGGGCACCAGAAAGCACAAACTGTGAGGAGATGCTGAGAGAATTGGGTTTGTTCTTTTCAGAAAAGCAAAGGCTAAGAGAGTAACATGGCAGCAGATGTCCAGTGTAGAGGTGAGGCTGTGAATGAGACAGTGAGCAGTTGTTCTCTTTGGTTGTGGAGAGGATAACAAGCAGAAGTTATCTTAATTCAGCACTTAATGTCAGGGTGAGAAAAGCTGGCACAGTCATGCAAGGAGGCTCCTTGCTGTTTGGTTTTAGTTTCTTAGTTTGTTTTCTTCCCCTTAAGACAAGTCAGACAGTGCCTGTTGGGAACCTCTGGCTCTGTGTCAGTATGGGAACTCATGCCATGAGTTTCCTACAGCCACACAGTTCTACTCAGGGATAAAAAGAAATAATGTAAAAATGTCCTTATTGCTCGAGTTTCCATTTTAACGTTGCTTTGACAATATGCCAGAAATTGTTTGATTTGATGGTCTTGCATTGCTCACCATGAAAATGTCAACATTTATTCTCTGTTACCATCCTCTGTATTGAAGATACTGCAGTATTTTAGTTCATAATAAGCCAGCTGGTCCATTACACATGCTCTCTTTATGAACATCAATTACTGCCTGCTTTAGACTCTCCTTCTTTCTCCATGGCAGCATCACTCCAAACCTTATTTTGTGGAAGATAAGAGACAAAACAGGCTTATATAAATATTAATTGAGAATGTTGTGAAAAGAGATTATCTGAGAATCTGTCCCTTGGAGAGAGCAGCAGAGCAGACTGTTGCATTAAAAACATCTTAATGCAGCTTTCCAGCAGAACACAGACACTCCTTAAATACTCAGCATAATAAGATCCGGACATGGGCAAAAACCCAAGGCTTCCTTGTTGTGTTGCTGTCAAAGGTGCAGCTCCTGATTTTAGTAGTTAGGGTTGTGTTAGCTCCTGCTAGCATCTCCCCAAAATCAACAGGCACTATGGGCCCAGACCCTACAATCCAGACATGTTGTACCAACAGTGTTACCCCACTGCCTTCTTAGGGGTATGAGGTTTAACCTACAAGTTGGTGACTATTTTTCCAAATGCCACCACCTATTGCAACCCAGCCTGCCCCTTCTTTAAATCATACATAGCCTACCCCATTGCTGCAAGAAGTCATTGATTATAGGGTGTGTTAGCAATAATCCCACAGCTAATGTCTGCTGGTTTGTTAGAGAAGTGAACACCCTCAGCTTTGCTTTCAGCTATTAATTAACCAACCAGTCATTAACTGCTGCTAACAATTGATTTACAGGGAATTACTGCTTAAATAGCAGGAGGTATTTAAGAGGAAAATAAATTAAAACAAAGAACTGCTGGATCCTTGGGCACAAAAAAAGGACTCCTTGTAATATAGAGCATAGCTGCTACAGCACTGTAATTACAGAGTGATAAACAGTCATTGGGAAGTATGTTCCTTTCTAGAGACAATGACATTATGTCTCCTGGAAAGAGCCCCTTTGTCTGCACTAATTGAATGATCTGAAATGAATGATGTTATCAGAAACCTAACCAAGGCAACTAATGTTATATTTATGGGTTATCAAAACCGTTTAATCACAGCTGCGGTCTCTCCAAGATGTGTCATGGACACTGCAACATCCAAGAATATGATTGAGGGCCAGCACGACACGTTGTCTTAATTATAAAGGAGACTTACAAGTTCTTCCACTGATTCTGCCTCCTTCCACACTGGCAGAACAAATGAGACCTATTAACCTAAGTGCAAGCGAACACCGCCTCCTAATGACACTTTTTTCTCTCTGTGGACAGAGGGTGAATGAGTGGTTGCATACTTTATTCCCTAGGAAATAGTGATCAGAATCAATTTACGGAGCCTGCAACACGTGAAATCCCACTCACGGCCACTCCTACTGAACCTGTCCAGGTTTATGCCAACACGGTTAACGTCTAGATTGATTAAGCAGGCGTTGCTGAGCAGGTCAAGGTGCATTTGCCCTTTCCCGGCCAAATTAAACCGTGTTTCACTGCCCTCTCCTGGAGCCAATGGCTTTCTGCTCTGCTGCCGTTTAGGCCCTTTCGGTACCCCCGCGCTAGCAAAAATGCATTTGATATGAGAGCACAGGGAGAGGACCACTGCTTTTTCAGACTTGAGGCTGTTGATTTCTCTTGCTGAGAGGCTCTGCAGGAGATGGCCAGAGAACAGATGGGAAGGTATCGCTTTAAAAATAGATCCTGTGCTTCAGCTTCTGAGGTAGTTTACTTTCATTAAATACATGTCAGTTTTCCTCCCCACCTGCATTTCTGGGAATTGTTTTCTTGTAAACACACTGGCAAAAGTATGACCCAGGTCAGGTGGACAGCAGTGCCCATAGGAGAGTAGGGGGGAGCGAGCTCAGGTATAACTGCTGGGGGGGTTTTGCTTGAGGGCAATGAGGATACTCAAGTAGAGAGTAGCTGAGGAGAGCATCTTATTTGCTCCAGGAAGAAATGTCACAGCTTTGGTCACTTTGAAAAAGATAATGGGCAAAGCCCTGAGCAAATTCCTGCTCTTCTGCCTCATCCCAGCAGCTGTGTCCTAAGCTTTGTCTCTCTCCTTTTCATTTATCTGAGCTATGAGGACCTGGAAAACCCCAGTTCCAAATCTTCAATCAAAATCTCAGGGTTTGTATCCAAGGCTCATAAATGCTGCAAAAAGAACTTCCTCAGTCCTGCAATGAATAGCAGACATTTATGAATAAAACTTTAAACTCCCAAGCTTTCTCTTGTTAGGCTTCAGCTGGTTTGGTAAAGATGTATCTGGTTTGGATTTAGCTTAGTTACAGATATCCTGGAGAGAATTCATAGTAACCTCTTGCCTTAGCTTCCCTGTCCTTTCATTCGCTTACAGCTACAAGAATAATTAACTTTTTGATTATCTGTAAAATAAAAAGCTACTTATAAAGGGCTGTGGAGTACCACAAAAATTGAGCAGGAAGTAAGGATTGGGATATTTTGTGTTTCTTCCCCCTACCATTCCTGCATGGCTGGACCTCAGTATGTTTCTGTACCAGGAGGTGGCACTGATAATCACAGGAATCTGCATTAGATCTGAACCAAAAACTGGCTGGTAAAACCTCTTTGTTGATATGAAGCATGACTGCAGCTGTGTGAGCCTTCACAACGGTCTGTGTGTCTGTTTTGGCTTTATTTAACCTGCAGAAGAATGGCAGACAGCCTGTCTCTACCCAAAATTATCAATTCAATCTCAAAAAGGAAGTGCAGAAGTCTCGTGAATGGTTATAGGATGTCAAAAAACGAGCTGCTGCTAGCAAGAAGAGCATCAGTAGTGTGGTTCCCTAATGCATTTATAGTATTTCAGAACATCATAAAACTGTTATCAAGTGAGAAGTACTTAATCCTCTCAAAATATGCCTGAGAAAGTTCTGGTGCTCCTGGTGGAGGCAGAAGTAAGTAATACTGACATGGGTTTTGGACTGAGAAATCTTTTGTGATGGTTGTGGAGCTTGAACCAAAAATTAGCCTAAATGCCTTCAGCACTGCAGTGCTTGACTTTTAGGTCCCAGAGAGAGAAACCAACATGCCTACGATAGGGCAGATGCTTTGCATCTCACGGGGAATCAGTATACATCAGACTAGGGAATCTTACTTGAGAAGTTTTGCAGAGGTTAGCCTGTGGACTGCTGGTGCTCTGTAAGATATCAGACAGTATCCTGTCTAAGAAGTGCAGAATTGTCCTTAAACATTCATGCAAGGAAAGAAGCAAAATTGGAGAATAAAAGTAAGTGAACACTCAGATGTCAGCCTGCCTGACTTTTGGTTCTGATGCAAAACATTACAGTAACACTGCAGAGGGTAGTCCCTGGGAAAAACAGTTGTTTGGGGTTTTGTTTAAAAATCTGGAATCATTCTTGTTTCCAGGGTGTCCTCTCAGGGCTGTGAGGAAGGCCAGCAGCAGCCTGCCTCTCCTGAGGACAGGTTTTTTTTCCCCTCTGTCTTTCAGAGCACAGAGAGCTAGAGTTTCGTCTTGAGAAAACATGAAGGGTGCTTCTGGTAACTCTTACTTGAAGGCTTTTTGGAGATACTGGGAGTAATTTGCTCAGATCTTCTGGTGGTCTAAGAAATTTTTAAGCCACATTTCTGATCTCCAAAGAGAGTTTTGTAATTGCGATGCTGTAAGAGCATGAAAAGGGATGTCTTCCCTGAAGCTCACTCCAGAGCTCCCTGATTTTGTTTCCTAAGTCTGATGGAGACATAAGCATGAGGTGCCAAAATGTGGCAGCTGTGCACATATCCAGATGTGGACTTTTTCTGCACAAAAGCTGCTTCCAGTGCTTGGCTCAGCTCAGGCAGTGTTAGCTGGGAGTCTCAAGCATAGCCCTATTTAGACTTACCCTGGCATGCCTGAGGAGTAAGATGTAGCAGGAAAACTAAATAAATTGCAGTCTATTGGAGGGCTCAGTATTTTTAGACAGTTGATGTGACCACTTTTGGTGTGAGATAAAGCCCAGTCACTCTTATTAGACACAGCTTATCCAACTCGAGGTGCAAACTGCCTCAGGATGGGAAGCAAGCACTCTTCAGTTTTCCTATTTTAGCTCTTTGAATATGAAGGAACCAATAAAACTAATAAAGCAATGACTGATTTAGTTTGTCTAGTGGTGGTTGTCTATGGTTGTATCATTAGTTCCTCTCAAAACAGTTACCATAGTAATGAAAAACATCTGTTATGATTTAGAGGTTCTTAAGGACAACAAATGCATAACTTTGCCTAAGAAAGAAGTGATCAGGAAAAGGTCATACTGGATTTAATTCTCTGGAAGCACTCTCTCTCCATGCACATAACCAGAGGCCCTATTCACCTGCACACCTGATCTTTGTTCTTGTATCCACATCTCCCAAGATCAACAGGGATTGCCTATTTAACACATTCGCTTCTTTCCTTAACTAGGCTTTGACAAACTCCAAAGAAAATGTCTTGCCTGCGTAAACTGTCAGCACAGCTCACTTTTTATGCAGTAGGAACTGACCTGCTGCTTATTTAATGTCATCTTTTTTCTCATCTTTTTTCTCAATAGGAATTGATTGCTATTGTTATTAATTCAGCTCAATGAAGTACTGCATGTTTCAAACAATCATATAGCTGATAAGGTAGGTATAACAATTACTTCATTGTTTTTTCTGTTGTTATCTAATTAATACATTTTTTCCTCTAATTCCAGTTTTACTTTGGAATTATAAATTCAAGGGACTTGATATAGAGAGAATGATTACATGCTATGATATTGAACAAAAATATTAGAAAGCTGCTAAAATTCATGCCATAGCATTAGAAGCGGCATTTGAAGTAAGATTATTTTATGCTCTTTCTGGTCAAATAAGGTTTTCTGCTGGAGAAATTAGGTCAAGCTATAGTAGAAGGATACTCTGAATAGAGCCTATCAGCAGTTTTCAGACCATGTTAAGCTTGTGGGTTCCAGGTACTCAAATGAGCTTTGTGTGAGGTGTTGCCTGAAGTCATGGATAATTCATGGATCACTCATTACCTTATGCTATCCTTTCTCCTATTTTGATATTTAAAATGCAGAAAGCATTTATTCATCCTCTCAATTTTTCTTAGAGTCTTGATGTGTCTTTAAATCCCTGTTTTAAAGTCAGCATAAATGTTTCAAGGTTTGAGAGCCCACAGTGAAGCCCAGGAGCTGGAAAGCTCTGCAGCGATGGCTGTGAGCAGCTCTGAAAATGCCTGCAAAGGTTTTCCTCACTCCAAGCTGTGTGAAATATTTGAGCGGAGGAGAGAAGGCTGACATTTGGATTAAGAATTGTTGAGCACTAAGTGTTTTTGAGACTGAAGATCTGGCAGCAAATAAGGTGAACCAAAGTGCAGCTTATCTATTTGGCTGGGTTTCCAGGGCTAACAAGTCCCTTGTCCAGGAAGCACACTGATTGCCGAGGGAGGAATGGGGATGGGAAAATATTTTTATACTGAGGATGCTTTCACAGGTGCTCTTCCCTTTTGCTGATTATTCCCAAACAGCTTTTTGATTCATCTGTGTGCAAGGCTGGCCTGCATCTCAGTGCCAGCAATTTGCTCTTGAAGGGCCACTTTTTAATGAAATACTAGAGCAGGGGGCTTCACAATAGCCTTCAGATTGGCCCATAGCTATCTGGCCTTCTTGTCTAACATCTCTCACCAAGAGTTAATTCTGTTTCACCTACAGGATTATTTTGTTCAAGCTGATTTTATCCAGTAGAACAGCTAAGGTATTGACAAACAGTAAAGAATAACAACAGAACACCCACTGAAAGAGCATCTGAAATAATTTCTGCATAAATGGAACTCCTCAATGAAAAACTATTTTTTTAAAAGAAAAAGAGTAACAGGATGTGAGAAGGAGTTTGCATTTTGAATCCCTGCTGGACAAAGCTGAGCATAGATGCATAATACTGCAAATTCTCTATAGAAAAGTGTTCTGTGATTTCCTAGGGGTGGGATGAAAGACAGTGAAATCTAGCTAAAGAGGGTTTAATAAACTCCAAAATACTCACAGGATTATTATTTTTTTTAACTGTCTTATGGTGTTCAGCTTAACTCCTGTATGCAGGAAATCTCTTGGGAATGATATTTTGGTTTCTATTCAAATAGCTATGATATTTGACTTCTATTTCCTCAAGGGTTGGGCAGGTTCATCATGTGACAAATACTGCCACACCAGATTAGGTATTTCAGCTTAAACAGCTCCAGGATCAGTGAAGGAATAAGGAGGAACATCCCCCCCAAAACTTGGTTTATATCTGAAACCTGCTTGCATGTAGAGGAATGATTCTTTCAAGAGTTAACACTTGCTGTTAAATACATAGAGGCGAAGGAGACCTTTCAAATGCAACGTTTGCTTCTTTGTGCACATTCTTTTCCCAAGATTAAGATCTTTTGGCCTTGAGTGCAGGAAGTTTCTCCTGTCACCTAATGAGCAAGCTTGAAGTTCACATAAATGCAATCATGCTCCAGGAATTAAATAGAAAGGGAAAAAAAAAACCCCACAGTATGCAAGCCATGGGGTCCTGATTCAGGACAGGACCCAGCTACCTGTACTGGTGCTTACCTAAAATGACTTTGCTCTGCTATGAGACACTGGTCTGGGTGTTTGGATGGCCCCAGTGAAACTTGAAAGGCATTGTTTTGAAGTGCTGCTGGCTTTTCCTACCGTTCATCGCAGATCTTGTTAGGAAATGAAGGAGAGGAAACTGGGCAACTGTGCTTCTCAGCCATGAGGAAACACACAATGAGCATGATGAAGCCAGCAGCTGCAAGACAATGGGAACAGGCTGGGGCTATTTTTGTTAGATGTGAACAATCAATTGAATGTGTGAGACCTTATCATGTTCCCTCCCCACCTTCTCCCCCCTTTCTTTAACACTGGAAATTTTCCCAAAGAGAAAACAGCTTTCATTTTCTCTTAGCAAAGTTGATTACCATAATAATTTTCTCTTTCATCTCAGAGCAGGTTTCTTTTGGAAGTCTTTGATGGCTTCCTCTGAGCACAGTTATTTTCTTGCTGTGACTGAGTGACTTGCAGCTGGGTCATACTAGGCACTTTGAAACCTGGAGCAGCATTTGCTGGTATTTATGAGTAGGTAAGGGTCCCCTCACCTCTCGCTTGCTGGATGTGGAGGCTGGAAGTATTTCTCCCAGAGTTACTTTCAGGACAGAAACCTGAATTTGAACTGGGCATAGCTTTTACAGACAGAAAATAAACAGCAAGCTTTCATATCCTATCAGATGTAATGAAGAGAAATACATAATTAAGATGGTAATCAGCACTCTGATAGCTGAATTCCCCCTTATCTTTATGACTGTCTTCTCAGAACAGTCCTTTTAAATGTCACAGCAATATTAGCTCCAAATCACAAATGGAAAAGTCGAGGGACATAAGCACATGATTTATGCTGTCAGGTGAGCGTGAAAGAAAAAACATTTTGCTTTCTAAACAGAATTACATTTTTCCTGTCTGTTCAGACATGTGTATTACTCCCATGATATAGTTGTCTTATTTATATTGTTTCAATGTTCTGTGTGCCAATATTAGATATCCTACCTTAGATTCTCATACTTTATAACTATGAAAGGAGTATATATTTGTAAATGAGCTTTTCTAACACCTTGTGATATTTCAAGCTTTCACTGAAGCAGCACTTCAGGTTTGCCATCAACACTTTTTATTTTCAGTTCTTCCATGTGTAAGTCTTTCTCCCTTTGTTATTAGTCACATAAGATCAATACTTTCTGCACTGCTACCCATTATCTCAATGTCACCAAGATCTGGCTAGGACTTCATGCCACAATTCTTGTTACTACTTAATTTCATTATAATGACATGTCTACATTGGTAACAGTTCAATCAAAATTGGGTGTGTTTATAACACTTACTGCAGTTTAGATTAACAGCTTACTTCTTTACTTCAAGAAAACCACTAAATTGCCTGTAATTACTAATTACTATAGTTATAATTCATAGAATCATAGAATCATAGAATAGTTAGGGTTGGAAAGGACCTTAAGAT
>JBAFWW010012293.1:29624-49423 GCA_036873685.1 Agapornis canus
CATGAGGTTGGCATCAGCCCACCTCACAAGTGTGTCAAGGTCCCTCTGGATGGCAAATTAAATCATGCAAACAGGAATGGGGCCTATGTGAAGGAGGAGCATTAGTCTCTGTCCCCATGCATGCAACTGGTAGCTGCACAACTTTCCGAGTTGAACTGCTCTTACTTTCCAGATACAATCCTTCTCCCTAGCCTCCATTCAAAGGCAAATTAAGATTGTTTCTGGAGTGAGGTCTGTCCTTGCAGTGTTACACAGAGAACTGGAAGATAATGCTGTGGGCACTTGGAAGATTCTTTCTAAAGGAATACAGTTGGTTAAGTGTAAAAACATGAAGTTTGCACCACTTGTCAATTGAGGAATCAGCAAAAATTAAACAGTTTGGAACTGAACTCATGATAACTAGAATGAACAGCATGAGAGAATCAAGATGAAAAGTCATTCTCTCATGCTCATTCTGCTATTTGATAAAGATCTTCCTTTCATAGAATCACAGAATCATGGAATAGTTAGGATTGGAAAGGACCTTTCCCTGTTATTAATTACAAAATTACTGTTATTTTTGCAAATAGGTAATATGACAGCATTTGATATCATATCCCAGATCAGCACAATATGTCTTTATTATGTAGATCATGAATTGACTGGAGATCTGCATTTACTAAAACGCAGTGTTCCCACAAAGTATAATGGTTTCTGTCATTCATGTAAATAGGAACATGTTTAACACTTCAGTTACAGTAGTTCCTGACATAATTTTGACATCAGAACTGGAGCAAATTAAGTGACTGAAAAACATGTAAAATGTAGGTGCACGAATAAATATGTATATATATATATGTATATGCCTATCATACCTGTGATATGCAGTGATAAACATTATGGGGATATGGTATGGAAGGCATCTGAATACTAGATAGGTGAGGTATTCACCATAGATAGTGTTTGTTGTGGAAAAAGTATAACTCATTTCTAGGGAACCAAAAATCAAATAAAACCCCCAGCAATGTTTAGCTCCTGTACTAGCCTTTGTACTGCAGTTTTCCATTCTGAAATAAAGAAAATACTTCTTTTTTAATGGACAATTTTAAAATTTGTCTTGATCTACACATAAGTTTGAAAGCAGTAAAACTGTTTTGATTGTGAGAGTATTTTGTTTAGTTACACTTAACTCTAAACAGTTCTTTTTAAATTTCTTTTCAGTACCAGTGTAGATTATCCCTCTTCCCACAAAGGAATAAACAAAATGCCTTTGTAAGCACCTTTATGCTAGTACAAAAGTACCGCCATAGTACCAAGTTGTATGACTTGAGCTGGTGGGTCCTAATGGGTGATAGGTTGTTATGCAGCCTGAATGTATAGGCCAGGCCTGATGCTAAGCCCATGGCAAAGAAATGTGTTGTACAAAGGCTACTGCTAAACATATGCTAGGGATTTTGTTGATAGGTAATTTGCATGCAAGACTTGAAACTATATTGATCAAAGTGCTTTAGAATATCTTAACGCAGGATTAGCACAAACTAGTTTTTACCTAGATTTAGTTTTCAGCTGTTTTCTCTGTTTAGGTGTATTTGGTATGTTACTTATTCATTCCAAACAAGTGACATTCTTAAAGTTTGGCTGTTTCTATTGCTATGGAGGTAGTATGAGGTTCTGCTCACAGATTTTTTGCAGATTAAAATTCTTTATATAAGCGAAGTTTTCTCCATTTTAGCTCAGTATGAAACAGTTTTGGTTTTGGATAGAGCAGACCAGAGGCCTCTTCCCCAGTACATAAAGACACTTCAGCGCCAGTTCTGACCCTTGTGCAGTGCTGTACACAGGAAAAGGTCCCTGCCTTTTCCTTCATGGCCAAGGATGGATGAAAAGCTGCTCTGATGGATGTGTGTGATCTCTGAAGGTGTCTTGTTCATTGTCTCTCAAAGCTGTCATAAAGAGTACCCAGAATGGATGCTGGTTTTAGGGGAGGAGTATAAAAACTATTATACAAGGAAAGGGAGTAAGTGTTAATATATCCAAACAAACAAAAAAAATGTATTTAAATCGCTGGGAAGTCTTTAAGAAATCTATAAGTGAAATGTGGATCTATTGCAATTACCTCTGCTACCTTAATTGTAAGACTGATTAGTTTATTGCAGCAAACAATTATTGATGCATATAAAGCACAAGGGAAGTGTCTAAGGGCAGCATCAGGAGTATCCTGCTTCTGCCATAGAACTGTGCTTTGCTGGCATACGCACAGAAGCCGTATCTGTCATTAATGTACGGCTATAAAAAGACTGATGACCTGATGTCTGAGAAGTTAGCACCTTGGTTTCTGAAGCAAAGAAGTAAGAACCAAGAAATCCTGAGTTTCAGTTTTTCCAGTTCTCCACATACTGCCTTGACAAATGTTATCTGTGCTCTCTGCCTTGTCTCCTGTTGCTGGAAAAGGAGATGTTTTATTTCCTACCTCACAGGGATGTTGTGAGAAATAACCAGTAAAGGTCTATGCAACAGGTTATTTTTTTCTCTTCAGCTTGCAGATCACACTTCACTGAGAGCTCTCTGTCTTGTCTTGTTTGTATCAGTGTTAATGCAAGAGAGTGAAAGTCACTATAGTGCTGAAAACTGGGGAAGAAAGGAGAACAGGCTTTCTCCATATACAAGTGGTGCAAATATCTTCATGTCACCTTTGACATTTTTTATCTTGAGGACAATATGTTGTGGTAGAATATTGGTATTGTTAAGAAAATCTCATGTGTCTGCACAAGCTAATTGCAACAAGCTGTGACTCCAATTTTTTAGCTGATTTGTAAAGTAGGATTAGAAATGAAAGCACTTCTAAGTATCTCCCTTTTAGTAGAGCAAGTGTGGTTTTGTAGGTGAGGTTTACTCTGAGTAGCAGTTGTGATAATTGGTATTACAGGGTTGAGAATGTCTTATTCCTCATCAGTGTTTGATGACATGCATTGGGACAACACTGAGATATCCCCTGCTTGACAGCACTTCACAAGACAGGACAGCTGATCTCATTTGTCCTGAAGAAGATGAAGATTCTACTATATTATCACACTGGAGTTATTTAACTTTATATTTTATTGACTTTTCCCTGAAAAAGCAAAAAAATGAAATATAGAAAATGTAATTGTACTGTAAACTCTGCAGACTAAATGTTGAAGTCCTTCTATGTATTTCAAAACAATCAATAAAACACAGATTAAAAATCTTGGGTTTCATCTATTACTACCATTTTTCATGGTGTTCTGTTCTGTCATTTCTGCGGTAAAACATTATTTCATGTTCTCACCAGCACATCACATCTCAGCACACACACGAAACTTAAGACCTTTTCTGAAGATGGAAGGATTTGGTAAACAGGAATAATGAAGTTTGAAACTCAGTTAACAGCTGTATTCTCCATGTCTTCTCACCTCACTGATGTGTCTGTTGGGTCAATCTCAAACATAATTATCGCATTCATTTTTGCAATTACTTGTTTTTCAATCAAGCCAAATAATGGACTACATATGTAGTCCTTACATAAGTGATTTTTTACCTTTTGATTAAAACTGCTGTAGAAATGACATCATTTAAGATGTTAATCATTGATGATAGTGTGTGGCTGCACTCTGAATATAGTACTAGATGACACATGAAGACGAATTCCATTAACCACCTAGTGAATGATGAAGTAGATGACTGCAAAGTGATGAAAATGCTTGTCTGGGTAAGGTCATGGGTAAATATGTCATGTTTTCGTTTTACCTTTAGTATCATCAGCAAGCAGGTTGATGAATATGAAGAAGAATATTTAGGCTCAGAAAAAAACTTTGATGATTTCCTCTGAAATGAAACTATTGAGTAATTTATACGCATAGTCAAAATCCAACAGTCTGTCACCCATGTAACAGGGGATACAAGGTAAGTGTCAAAACCACTGAGACAGATACTACACCAGTCTTGCAGCTCTAAAATCCACTCACACAAATGTTGAAGGAAAAGTTTTACTAGACAAGAGGGAAAAAAGTTGCTTATACCCATATCAGTTTTGCCCGTTGTACATTTCTTCTGTTGCTGCCAATTGTTCATAGTAGCTTGTGGGCAGCTATGTTTTAGATTTGTGCTGGTAACAGTGTTGATAACACAGGGATGTTTTTACTATTGCTGAGCAATGTTTACACAGAATCGAGGCCTTTGCTCCTTAAACCGCTCCACCAGTGAGCAGGCTGGGGGTGTGCAAGGAGTTGGGAGAGGACAGCTGGGACAGGTGACTCCCACTGACCCAAGGCATATCCCATACCATATGGTGTCATTCTCAGCATGTAAAGCTGGGACAAGAAAAGGGAAGAGGGACATTTGAGTGATGGTGTTTTAATTCCCGAGTGAGTACTACATGTGATGGAGCTCTGCTCTCCTGGTGACAGCTGAACACCTGCCTGACCATGGGAAGTGGTGGATGAATTTTCTGCTTTGCTTGTGTGTGCAGCTTTTGCTTTACCCATTAAACCATCTGTATCTCAACCCATGAATTTTCTCACTTTACCCTTCCAGTTCTTCCCCACTTCCCACTGCAGGGGAAAAGAGCAAGTGGCTGTGTGGTGCTTAGCTGCTGGCTGGGTTTAAGCCACAACAACTGTTTTACGATTTCCCATCATTTCCTTGATACACTGCAGTATTCGGTTTCTCTCTTCTGCCCATATTTATCTGCTGCTATAGACCATGGGGTTTGAGCTCTGAATATACTTACTCTGCAGGATGTATAGCAGTTTTTAATGGAACAACTTTAGGAGACACCTGGGGAGAGGGAGGGAGGTTGTGGGAGGAGAAAGTCCTTTCCTGAATGCATTTATGTAACATATTTTGAGATTTCAGCAAAGGTAAAAGTACCATTGTGTTTGTGTTGCTTTTCCTGGTCCTTGTATTTATGTACATATTTAGAATAAATGAGAGCATGGAAGAAATGCTTGCCTTCAAGGCCAATGAGTTCTCCATCCGCCTCCCATGGTACTTAGATTTTATTTATTGCATTTTATTATTGTAATAGCATGCAAAAGGAAATAGAACATTACTTATTTGTGGGAGTAGTAGGGTCTAAAACTAGATTTTCTATTTCCATTCCTTTAAACTGTCCCCTTTGCATGCAATAAGGAGAAAAGCTGTTGAATTTTTGTAAAGCTGTGGTAGACACTTAGACGGCAGCTGCTGCAATACTTTCAGCATTGCCAGTGCTGTTGTTGCACAGGGTGAGAGAACTTTTTTGCTGCCATGCAAGTCATTACATTTGTCTCAAACATGTGCCTGTATAAGATTCACAAGTCAGTGTCCATCCACTTGACTGCTGAGGGGTCTCACCAAGTAGGTATGTTTGTGCAGTTTTCAATACAGAAGTGGCACAGCCATAGCTTCCTTAAAAAATGGCAATACTGCTTCTTTCCCTGTATTAGCTGAGCAAGGAGAATGTGTGTGAATGTTCAGTTCCTAACTCTGTCGAGGAAGAGCCAAAGCTCATCTCACTTGCTTCAGGAAAGCACCTAACCTGCCACACTATGAGGTGAGCTGGGTAAGACAGCCGCTTAGCTTATTTTACAGAAAGGATTACAAGGGCTACAAGGCTGTGAATAAAGAAGTAAAGAAAGAGCAGGAGACCATCACCTAATGTGTAAGTCATTCACCCAGTAATGGCAAGGTCTAAATTATCCCTTGAAGAATGGCTTTTGTTTTATTGACATGGGGTTTAAACCATGAAAACAACTCAGTTCACCTCCTTTACTGGTCCCCTGCATGTAGGTATCTCCCTGCATTTAGCCAGGTGTTTCAGGGCAAATGCAGAACAGAAGCATGAAGGCTTCTGTATAACAGCAGGTTAAGCAGTGTGGTGCTCTGGCACCTCAGCATGGCATAGAGAGGGACTTTGACTTTCAAGACTGGATTGCCCAAATTAATTATATTCTCTTGCTGGTGCCTATGTCAATTACTTTTTTTGGATGAGTTTCTGAACATTCCCTTTTGTTCTGTCAGCTGGAAAGTATGTAATGCATAGATAGGAAAGGAAATTGGAAAAACATTTAAATGCAGGGAAAACATGTTACAAGAAGCACAAAAACTGCAGCCAGGAGGAGAATTAGTTTGCATAAATTTGGCAAAAGCAACTTGGAAAGCAAATTTAATATGTTAACCTCAAAATATAAAGGCAAACCCCAGGAGCAGCACATTGGTACCACCTACAGAAAGCATACATTAATTCTAGGACAAGTTTAATCTCATCTGTTTGGCTGGTGAGTAAATAAAGACTATAAATTGTATCTGATGCCCATACCCTGCAAAATACTGCTTCCACCACCGCTTTGGCAAATCCAGCTTTGTGAGAAATTAACGCTTTCTCTCAGATCTGTCCAAGATTGAAGCAATCAGTGCAAGCTTACAGCAAGCAAAGCTGTCTTGTCCAACGAACGTCCCTAAAAATACAAACTTTAAGGCCCTAATAGGATGCTCTGACTACTAGTAATTTCCATCTAGTTCCATCTTGCCTTTGCTCCTATAACGTCCATCATATGTGGCGGGTAGGCACCCACTCAACACTCAGAGAGTATGTCCCTTTCACCAAGGAAGACTGCTCAATTTTCATTAGTCTTCCTGCTTCCTGTGCTCATTCTCAGCTGAAGGAGAGAAGCAGAAACATGTCTCTTTGCATCATCTGAGCTGTGTCAGTGGGGGAAGTGAGACCAGAGGAGCAGAGGTGATGTGTGCAGTGCCTGACTATACAGTCAGGCAGGCTATACAGGGGGTATAGCCTTGTGAAGAGCCAGGGGTTAGCTAGTCCAAGCCCTGGGCAAAGTCCTGGCTGCAATGCCTGCTGGGGCAAGGATGAAGATGCCAAGCTTGGATGTGGTTCTTCTCAGATCTTAGATGCTCACTGTATGGACCATGCTTAAACAGCAGCAGGCCACAGGGCTGTACCACCAGATCTGACTGCCTTGACTGAGAATGGCTCAGGGTGTCTTTGGAACAAAGGGCTGGGCTGGGAAAAGGGACTGAAGTGGCATAGAAACACTTCCTTGCCCTGTGCAGAACTGCCATTGAAGCTTTGGCTAACATGAAGAGGTGCTTAACAGTATTCTTGATACTCCCTTCTTCTTCAGGCTTACAAGCTTGTATTTGCTGATTCTCTGCTGCTGTATCGATTCATACTGACATTTCAAGATTCTTTTTCAGACAACCTACAGCCTGGAAAAGAAAAAAAAGCTAACTGCATAAATCCAGTGGCTATAAAACTGAAGGATGGTGAAATCAGTCTGCAATAGCATATCCATGTTCTCATCAAGAGCAATTCAGCATTTTTAGGACACGTTAATGGCTGCAGATCAATATAAAATAAAACACAGCCTTGCAAAATCCCATTTATAATTTCCAAAGTACTTTCCCTCAGTCATGTAGGAAAGTCATTCTCAGTACATCAGCGGGACAATAGTTACAAAGAACATGTTGCAGACCAGTTCAGGTGTGGAGCTGTAAAACTCATCCAATCTGAAAAAAACCTCCATGTTTTCTCATGGATAAAAAATAAAGGTAATGTGTATTATCAGAGAGGAACTGAGAAAGGGTAACAAACACTGGTAACTTCACTTCAAAAGCAGAAGTCACTCCCCACTAGTGACCTCTAGAAATTAATTATCCAAATCACTGCTTCTATATGTCTCTACCTACCCACCTGCCTGACTGACCCTTTGCAACACAATCCCTCTGAGTTGGTATCAACCTGAGAGCTTTGTACATGGGGATTTTAATTGTGCGTCAGATTACTTTCACAGCACGACCAAAAAGGGGTAGAGGGACCAGGGAGCAGCAAATGAAAGTCGATTTCAACCATAGCCGTGGGTCACAGGTGAACAGCCTCACTCATCACATCATGGCACTTGCTGGTCCTGAGGACCAAAGGGGGTTCCGGTAGACTCAGGTATTGATTTGGATGGGATCCTCTTTTGGGTGATCTCTACCAATGCATGTTTAGCTTAAGCATATCTTCACATTTAACCAGATTTAAACGTGTGCTTGGGGACCTCCAGGAGCAAGGACTTAGTGGCAGAGGTGGGAGGAAAGTAGTGAAAGGGCACCCTGCTGTGAAATGGCTTTTTAGCTGCAGCAGACAAGCCAGAAGCCAGGGGGCACTTGTTTGCCATGTGTGCGGGCCATGCCGATACTTGCTGGGCAGAGCAATGACGGTGAACAGAGGAGCTGGGAAGTGCTGTGCAATGCCGCTGCTGGTGTGACAGTTGCTTCATGCTGTCAAAGCCCATCTCAAAGTCTCATCGAGGCTGTGCAAAGCTGTCTGAAAAGAGGAGGCACTTGAGCTTGTTTTGCAGAGATTTTGCATCTTCTCCCTGAGAAGCCGAGTGCTGAACTCTGGCTGGTGGGGCATTTCTGAAGGCTATCATAAATATTCAGAAGTGTTCAAGGCCAGGTTGGATGGGGCTTTGAGCAGCCTGGTCTAGTGGAAGGTGTCTCTGCCCATGGTAGGGGGTTGGAGCTAGATGATCCCATAAGGTCCCTTCCAACCTGAACTATTGTATGATTCTATGACTGGTTCTTCCTTTCCTGCATTTGTGTCCTGATGATGCAGCTGTCCTCCCATGCAACTGCTGCTTAAGTCATTTAAATATATGTGATAAAATCATCTTTGGGTACAAGTGTGGCATGCAGAGCAATCTAGCTGCAGTGCTTTTAATTAGACTACAACTGTTTTGTATATCAAATATATCTGTTTGAATTTCAGCAGGAGGTGATGTAATTTAGATACAAAGACTGTAAAGGCATGTGGAGCCCTTTGTGTTTAAAGATACTGCTTAAATGTAAACCACTGCTCTTTGATATCAAGTACACAAGGTTTGATCAACAAAGTGGCCTGGGGAACACCAGCAGCTTTCAGCTGAGATGAAGCCACTTGGGTCCTCACTGAGGGGGAAGCATCTCCTTTCCTCACCAGGTCCCTGGTCAGGGAGCCCTGGTTCAGGTTCCACAGCTCCAGGAGCAGCCTTTTAGAAGGACCTAAGGGAGGATGAAATAAATTCTTTTAAAAATTAATATTCTAGCTTTGTTTCTCTCTTTACTTCACACAGTCTTTGCTGAATACAGAGAACACTGGCTTTCTAGCACACCTCCACGTTGGACATAGTACCTACTGAGCCCTTGCATAAACCCACGCTGCTGCAGCTGTATGGCAAACACTTGCTCTTTAAATAAATTTTAATGGTGTGAAGTTTTTCTTTCTCGTTTGACACTTCCTTCCCAGGTTTGCAAATGCAAAGACAAAAGATCTGGGGAAATTCTGTGTTTAAGCCAGCAAAACCTCAGAGGAGGAAGACACAGCTATGATTTCAGGTATGCAATTCAGCAGAGCAACACAAAGGGAGTTTTCTCTTTCCCGTTTGTTTTAAATTTCTTTAATTTTTCCAAATAGTTTAATCAGTTCAGGTGATTTAATTAACGAGCACACTGCTTGGGGTTTCTCTGAAAGGATTTGAGTGAATCAAGTCTTCCCCTTCCTTTTGCAACACATTAATAGCATAAGGACCACTCATTGAGCAAGGGGAAGCTAACCAATCTAAGCAATAGATTAAGAGAAAATGAAGCCTATAATCAGAGCCTGGTAGCCACAGCTAGCTGCTGGTTTTGGCTCCCTGCACATTGCAAGGGAGAAGGCAGCACGGAGCATATAAACGTGAGGGGTTTTTTTTTTCAAGTACTGACTAGGAAAGCACTTTCATTTTTGTTATCATAAAAGAGCCCCACAAAAAGCAACATTGCAGCAAAACAACACTTCAGCAAAAAAGCCTCGCCATTCCCTTTAGCGGCCAGTCCCTGCTGCCCACTGCAAGTAGCAAAAGCATGACTGTAAGCTTAACTAAATGTTGGTGCCATCTGGTGTGGGCCGGGGAAGTAGCAGGAACCTTCTCTCCGGCACATTGCGGGCTGCTGTGGGGAGCCAGCTGGGTGTTATTTTCTGAGAAGCAACACCTATAATTTGATAGTCGTTGTCTTTTATCCCCCAGCCTTCCCTCCTATTCCCTTCCCTGGCAGCGCAGGGCTGGGAGAAGCAGACCCAAGCGAGGACTGGCTCAAGGCAAAACCTGGGCATCCTTAGTACAGCCCATTATTCACAACTTCCACCACTTTTAAGGTATGCTTTGCTGTCTTGGTATTTATTAACAAGAAACACACTCCATAACAAAGCTATTTCATGGTTTTGTTTCACAAGTCGATTCTGAAAGCGCTGTTCATATTTCCACTCTGGGCTACAAAAGCTTTAACCCTCTTCAGGAGAGCAGGCTTGGGCTGTACTGCCTCATGTTTGTCTCTTATCCCTCTTCACTCAGCAGCTCCTGGGGTTGGTGGACTAGCTTCACCCACACCTGACGACAAGAGCAAAGGCCTCACAGACATGAAGTCCTGAAGAACTGAATAAAAACTGATGGCTGGAGAGAGGATGGACACCCGCCGGGTCATGTTCCTTGTGAAGGAAATCAGCACTCTTGACACCATGCTTTGATTTCTCCCTTGCCTGGCCAGCATGTGTGTTTTGCAGCCAGGCCAAGGAGAGGCACCCAGACAGAAGGTAATGCTGGCAAAAGGGGTCAAGCATGGTGAGTGCATGTGGGGAGGGAATGGAGTAGGGAACATGGAAATGTTGCAAGGATGGGGGAAGACCATGGGAGGTAGAAAAGGAAAGAGGGGAGCTACCCAAACCCATGGAAGACTGGGCTTTGCTAATGCATCTGCTCAGTGTGGTGTGTTCACTTCTCAGACTCACACCACCCTCCCTCCTTGCTTTCCTAAATGGAGTATGACTGAATTCCTGCAGTTCAAAGGAATTCAGGAATTACAGAAATTCCTTTTCCTTTTGACCTCTGTTTCTCCCCTGTCTAAAAGTTTTCTGCCATGCCCACATATTACAGATTTCTGATTGTTTGTTCTTAGGAATTATTTTTACCATCCAGACAATTTAGGATGTACCAGGAAGGCAGGCAGCAGCATTGCTTTTATTTTGCCGACAGTTGTCATGATGGGTGATGACAGCAGAGTTTCCATCCACTGTGTAGATGGGTTAGTTATTTGAGTGTGACATGACCTTCAGATTAGATAATCATGGGCTGTTGTTTTTATCTGATCTGCCAAGAAAAAAAATTACTTCCTTCAAAACCAAATTAGTTCACAATTTTTCCCAGGGAAACTGAGTATTTTTGTGTTATAATAGGGAGATGTTTTCTTGACTAAAATCCTTATTCTCATATGTATATGAAGGGAGTAGAATAAAATGGGGCCTTGACATTTCTTAATGATGCTTTGCACATGTGATGCTGTGTACAAGACAGCAGTCCCTGGGATCCTGGAGCTTTAGATAAATGTAGGCATGGGCTTGTACTTCATTTCCTTTTTAATCCACTGAGCAATTCTAAACAAGGAAAACATTTATTTCACAAAATAGCCAAAAGCCTGCCTTCATTCAGGGATTGTTGCAACTCATTCGTATGCAAAGAAAATATTCCAATAGTTGCTGTCAGTGTTTTTGGAACAACAGCCTGCAATCTGCTTGGGTTGTGCGCCTAAGCCTTCTGTCTTTTGTATTGCACATTTTGGTGGAAGATTTGTCCAAAAGAAAGAGCTTAGCCAGTGTGCTTGAACACTGTAGACCCTTGCACACTGTGTTCAGAGTGTGCCATGGTTTTCTTTGGGGAGTATGTGTTAGCTGCCAAATATTATATTGACATCAGGAAGTGAGCTTTCTGCTACTGGAAGCATGTGATGCCAAGTATAGTATTCCTATGCAAATATGAAAGCAGAGATCAGCGTTTATGGTCCACCTATTCACCTATCTGAACCTCTGTACCCTAATGTCCAAAAGTAAGATGGAGTTTCAAAAGTACACTAGAACATTTTTCTCTTCATTTGATTTTGGGCTTGATCAGGCTCCTTGTGAAATCAATGGGCAGCAGGAAGAGCTAACAGAAACTTCATTCCTCATTTGGAAGTGTGATGCAATTTAGCAACCACCTCAGGGTGATTGAATTGAGAAAGAGACAATTTTCAGCATTATCCTAACTCTGATTCCACCAATTTGAGGCAGGCCGGGTTGACCATATGAAATGTCCACTGTCATATTTTTTGGTGGTAAGTCAATTGAATTCCTTTGAAAGGCACTGATTTCACGGAAACAGGGACTGATGGTACACACATCGCTTTATGAACTGGCAGTCCTTCTGGCTTTCCTTCTGATGAACTGTAACAAAATGGCTTGCAATGTGTTTGTACGTGTATGCAGTGTAGTACGTTATTAATAGAAAATTAATATACATTTGATATAACATATCTCTTACAATGAACACTATCCGCAACAAAGAAATGTTTAGCTTAGCTCTCAGCTCAGTTCTGGCCCTGGGAGAAGCTCCTACTAGCTTTGCCTAAGTAAAGATCAAGAAAGAAGAAACAAAAAGTATTGTGGAAGATAAAGTACCTCTGTAGTTACACAAATAATAGCTTTGCTGGACATATGTGTAGTCTGAGTCTATGCATTTTAGATTTATTCGGGCTTTGGTCCACCTGCCTCAATTTAACTATGAGAGAAGGTTAGTATATTGATTATATGCAAAGTAATGATTTCACCCACATGGATGCTGTGGGATGCATTCAGTTCATTTGTCCGAGTGGACCCAATATTGCCTGTAACAGCCAAGGAGTCTTGTTTTAGCATCTGGTGAAGAAAAAGGATTTCTGACATCCAAAAGTTTTCTCACTGCTGTTCTGGCCTGGGGGGGCAGTGGGCATTCAGCATGGTGCAGGGTAATGTCAGAATCACTTCAGCTACTACCAGCCAGCTCTGAGAGAAGGAAGCTGGGTTAGTGCCAGGTTTGCTTGCTTTTCCTACTGTGATATGCACCTGGCAGAGCTCAACTGGTCTGAAAGATCTGGGACATTACTTCAGTTTCTATCAGTCTCTTACAATTGTTGCCTAACATCATTTGTTTATTTGAGCCGATAAAGCATTTTCATTGTGGCTGCTATGTTGTTTATATCCTATTTGGGGATGTTGCAGAATGTTCTTTAAACAAAAAGCTTTCCCCTTTTATTTTTTAAAGTCTTTGTGCAAAATAATTTTCTGTACATTTACACCTTGTGCTCACCCACATTGGTCTTGCTTTTATGAACTCATTTATGTCTCTGTTTTTCATCCTATGCTTATTTAACATGTTTATATAGCAATGTTTCTGTTATATATACAATACATATATACACTTATAAACATAAATACATAAAGCTATTAAAGCACTTCTCCTTTGGGGGCTGTCATGACCTGTATTTGAATAGACCTTTAATACATTTTAAAGGTGCAGTTAACCAGCTTTAAAAGCCTTGGAACTCCACAACTCAGTTTTGCTACACTTTTTATACAAAGATTTGTGAGGGTAGCTATTACTGCGCTGTATGACTTGTTCAATGTAGCTGAGTGCAGCAGGAGTCAGGGCGGCTGCATTTTGATCGTTAGATTTTCATAGTGTCTGCTTTATTTTTTTTTTCTGGAGCTCATATGTATGCAGTCCCTTCTACTGTACATCACGTACCACTGTAGTCTGAGCTTTGGCTTAACATGTTTAAATCCCCAATCTGTGCTTAATATCAGATGAAGAATGATGTAACAATGTTTTTCTGTTTGTCCTAGGAAGAAAGCATATCAAAGGTATTACCTGTGGTAGTAGCATGCTTACTATAGGCACTTACTACCTTAGAAAATGCTTTAGAGAATTATTAACTATGATCTATACTTGTATGACTGGAAAGAAAGAAAATCAATTAGTGTTGGCCATTATATAACCCCGAGCTAGTAATACATAGGCAACAGACACTATCAGTTCTTTTCAGATTGTCAATTACCAGCTTGGATGATACTAATACTATTAGTATTTGGGGAGGAATTCTGCTAGGAAAATTCCTTTAGAACAAAACTTAGAATTTCTGATTTCAGAATGGAAGGGTTGCAACAAGAAAAGAATCATTTAAAATGATTTTTAATTGAAAAATTGCCTTTGAAACTGAAAAATTATGGCATATTGCATTGAAACATCGGTTTACTTAAAAAGATATTAGCATACATATTAACACAATAATGATGCAAATGCCCATATGTGTGATATCACATCCTGTGCCATTTGCAGTGGCTTTCACCTGTAGGGATAGACAGTGTTATTACTGGTACCTTGAGCAAGTTTTTTGGGATGGTGATATCAAGCAGCCAAATTAAATAAGCGAGGAGCTCCTCACTCTGTTTAGAAGAACAAGTATCCAATTTTCCCCTTTCTACAAAACATTCAAGTGATGGAACTGGAGCAGACAGAAATTTTTCCAAATAATTTAGATCAAGTTGTGTCAGTTTGAAATAAGAATAGAACAAGGCATTCCTTCCAGGAGTGAGGAGCTGCAAAATACAAAGCCATATACAGTTACAGAGTGCAGTCAGGTCTGTATGTCCCCTTCAGCAGCTCAAGTGGTACTGTTTTAATCCCTGCTGCTCTCCTGGATATCCTATGGTGGATAACAAGTCAGTATTAAAACTTAGCAGTGGCTCCAGTGTCCTGTGGCAGTTGTGTAAAACCCATGGATACATCATTCTTTCTTGTGTCATGCTCTTCTGTTCAGGCCAGGGCTATTGTTACCCTTCACTTTATCAATCATATAGAAAAAAAAAAGTAATAAAACCTGTGCATAGCTAATTCCAGTATTTCAGCTACTGTTCTGGAGGAAAATTAAATGCTCGACAACTAGGTGTGATCTATAATACACAGAATTAGAGAGAACAGAGGCATCACTTACCTATCCTGGCTTAGCAGTATTTATCTTGCTCACAACATCACTCCTGAGAACTCTGTTTACAGAACATTATGCCAAATGTGGGTTTTTTCGTTCACCATTTGGTTGCACTGCCTAAAGAACCTTGAAGAGCTGCAGAGAGAAAAATAGTTTTATCAGCTTTGTTTTGAAAGCTTTGGAAGACAAAGCAGTGAGAATTCATGAGAGGCAGCAGGAATTCAAGGCTAAAGAGCAGACGAGGCATGGAGAAAGGCTCACAGTTATAAATCCCTGGTTCACATTGCTGGGATCTCAATGGAAATTGCTTTACTGATTTTGCAGAGATGTGAGCTATGTCTTTCTCCTAGACAAAGTGGCATTACACCACTGCAAACTGGGTAACAAGACTTTGAAATTAAATATACGGAACTTTGGAGACAGGAAAAAGTCTGGACAAAGAACAGGTGATAGGATCCTGTTCAAGAGAGGGAAGGTATAATAAGGCAGTTGGATCATTCTTGAAATGCAAGTAAACATTGTGGGAACTTAAGGGCATCTTTAGCTTCCATTAAACTCAGTATCTGTCTTGCCATGGCTCTTAACAGGGCAATTGTTACAGCCATCAAAGGCAAAGTTTTGCCCTTTTCCACATTATTGAGAAAACTACAATTGATTTTACATAGTAAGGAATTATGCCACTCATTTTGTACCACAGAAATAAGCTTAGCCTTTTTATTCTGTGTAAAAACTGTTATGAGAGAAAAGGCAAGATATAAAAGGAACAATGAGTTGAGAATGCAATTCAGTGAAACTGTGGGGCTGCTTTTAGTATTTGTATGTCAAAACTTTCTTTTGAAGTAGTCTCATTGCACTTACATGTGTTGTTTTCAGGTGAAAAGGATACTAAGAGTGGCATTTTCAGCAAGGATTTATCCCTGTTCCTTTTTAAGTTAATTGGATTTCCATACTGGCAGGTCAGAGGAAATTCTGTATAGAGAGAGCATAATCTAAACACAAGCCCTCTAATAACCCCCAGTTCAGTGGGAGTCCTTCACCAGTGTCAATTTCTTCAAAATTTTAAAGAAGGGCATGATTTCTATAATTCCTCTATGGCTGACTGCAGTGACACAGCTACTGATACTGCTCTGAACAGTAACAAAACCACATTGGGAGTTAGAGCTGGGTGTGCAAGAAGCTTGAGAAAGTTAATCCAGCCACCTTGAACAACTCTTGATCTTGTCTATTAAAATTATCCTGTATATAATCAAGGCTGCCCAAAGACAAGGTCAATACACAGTTCAGTTCCAGGCACACAGCTGCACTATTGGGCAACACTTCAGCTGGGACATGAGAATGCTGGTGTCATTGGTTGTGAAATAGGTTGTGAACACAACTTTGCCTGATTTTTGGTTTAAGCAGGCATGGGGGTACAGTTGGAGAAATCAGCTTATTGCAGGAACTCCCAGGACATTTTGGAATGCTGTTTCATTTATACCCATCACAACAGACATCACAAGCTCATTTACGCCATGCACATATCTGAGTTCTAGACTGATTTATACAAAATATTTGTTTATAATTTTTCTTTTTTTTTTTTTTAAGGAGAACCCAGGACTCAAGGTCTGCCTGGGAGATGCACTTTAATGTAGTAACACCCTAACAGGTATCTCTGACCTAACTGGAATAGGGGAAAACTCTTTGGAAGCCAAGGCACAGTGGAAGGGGTTTACTGAGTTTGTCAGAACTAGTACAGGTAAGAGATGCTTCAGAGAAATCCTGTATGCCAGCTCTGAGAACACCATCAGATGTGTTTAAAACTTACATTTCCTTATTTTGCAACTAGATTTTATAATAGGTAATTTGAGCCAGTAATCTTCGTTTCCTAGCCACACAGAATAGAGAGGTCTGTCAGGCCCTGAAAGCAACACAAGGCTGGGAACTGCATGGTTGAGGCGTACTTGTTTGCTGCAAGGTTCATTGGAAGGGAATGCAGAGTACCACTTAAAATGAGAAGTATTTGCCAGAGAGCTCTATGGCTTGCCAGAATGCACTGGGGGTGTTTGTGGAGGACAGTGCTGGCATTGTACTGCTCTCCCATAGAAGGCAGGCAATGGGTTGGTGGGTCTAGCTTGACTGCAGCACTTTGCATGCTACCATGCAGACTCATCCAGTAAAGCTGTAGCTGGGGATGGAAGGAAGGAAATCAATGAATCACCAAGAATCAGTGCACAGCCCTTCCTGCTTTCTTTTGAGAGGTTTCGTTAAACCTCTGACTATTGAAAGAACTGAAAACACACATAAGGCCCTGGTGATTACTGTGAGGCTCTGCTTTAAGCAAGTCATCGGAGGGGTGTTTTCACAATTGTAATAATGTTTGGTTTTATAGCTTTCTTTGTTGCAATATTAAGCCAAGCTTTAATCTTCACCAAATCAGCCACATTGGTGAACATCTTTCATTTCAGCTACTATAGTTGTCTTCCACTAAGTAGTTATCAGTTTACCAACAAGGATGGTAAAACTAAACCCAGGATGTGGCCTTCCCTGAATTCACAATCTGAGTCTTGCATACATAGCAACGCTCCAAGGGGAAGCTCCAAGAGGAAGCCCTTGAAAACTGATCTGCTAAGCATGCATTAAAATCTATGGAGCAACTGTGTATGGGTAAATTCTTGAAAATACACCTTTAACAGTGCACTGCATTTGTTCCCTTAATCTATGTGGTCTCATACTGTTGTCCTCATCTTGATTTCTTTATCAGTTTGCTAGCTCTGCTGCAGTAGATTTCAGAGGGTCAGCAGTTTAGGTGATAAACCCAAAGCCATTCTATAAAGTATGAGCTCCACTCTCCTGCCAAAATGTTTTCTCTTTCTATCTAACGGATATTTAATGGTTCAAACTCACATCAGTATCCTTTTGATCATTGTTTTGTAATCTTTTTCAGACCTGTCACCAAAAACATTTGCCACCTTGCTCTACTCACTGAGTAGGGTGGCTGCAGTCCCAACAAAGCTTCTTCCTCATGCTATTTTTATGCCTCTTTGGATTAATTCCCTACCTCTCCAAGACCAGTCAATGCTATTATCCCACAATCCACACTGCAGTCCTACAGAGGCTGACATATATTAATTCCTTTAGACATACAAGTCTTACATGAAATTCAATTAAGGAATTCAGAAAGATTCTTACTCTTTGTAAAATTATTCAAATACAGTCATTAAAAAAACTCCAGACAGAAAACTAGATCGTATGTTCCCTCTGAAGGCTCCAGAGACAAAAGCTGCCCTGCTCTGTAAGGAATGAATTACAAATCAGGGCAAGGTGCTCTGAGGAAAACCTGAAAGGACATAAAAAGGCTGTCCTAGTTAAAATAAAAATCAGCTCCTAAAAGGGGTTAGTAAAATGGCTGCAGCTTTTGTGGGAAGGCGAGGCTTGAGAAAATAAGAGTGTAATTACATTTTTTTAGTTGAAACGAGGACTTTCTAGGAATAGAGTTACACATTTGGTTTTGATTTGTGGTTCTGGTTTGGTTTTGGCTTCTGCTTAAGATTTAGCCTAGGGTTTGGTTTCAAGTATAGCTGAACCCTGGAGTTATGCTTTCTGTGTTCCAGAGGTCTTGACAAGGAAAACAGAGCCTCTTTAAAAGTAGCCAGTTAAAATAGCTTATTTTTATTTTTATCTTCTAATTCTCTATAGGGCATCCTGTTACCAATTGCATAGCAGAGACAAATTTACTTCTTCAACAAAAAAAATGCAGGTAGTTTCAGCTGCTGGAGTATATGGAGTCCCTTGGGCTTCGAGGGTCCCTTGTCTTGCAGGAGGTGGGAATGGTGTTAATAAATGAGCTGAAGGCTTCTGGAGAGGCCATGGAGTGCAAGTGGAGACTAGGCAGACAGATATTCCATGAATGGCTTTTGCATAGATAACAAGATGGAAGGAAGGAAGCAAACAACTGGAGGAAATGCAGCAAGACCTGACACTTCACATGAAGCTGGAAGGGAGAAAGGAAGCAAGGCTGCTTGGGACTCTGCAACTGGCCCTGCTCTTTTCCACATACAGAGCACTACACCAATGGTAAAATTTGGGGTTGCATCTAAAACAGAACTAGGAAATTAAAGCCCTTCTGATTTTGTGCTTGACCTGGAAGTAAAACTCTAATAGCAACTGGCACTCTTATTTATCCTAGGTTGAGAATGCATGAACAAGATTTCAGGTTTGAGAGAAAAAATTAGGTTCCTAAATCCCACATCTAGGTACCTGAATAAGCTGCTTTCCCAGAACCTGCTGGGTGATTGCCAGTAGCAAAGATCAAGCTACTAATCTTGGTGCCTAAAAAGGATTTAGGAGCCTAACATTAGACACCCACTTTTGAAGCAGGCTGACGTAGAGTTTTAGCCCATTCCTGCTTTATGTAATTTTATTTTTGTAAAGACATTTTCCACATGCAAGCTCAGGACTCCTCTTGGTGTCCTGTGTTAACAGACAATGTTTGCAAAAGATTTGCCCTCACCCATCCCACAGCCCATCGTCAAACGTGACAGGAGTTCAGACATGTTGCCTGAAGGCTGCCAGCAGTTCTCCCTGCTTTTACTGACCAAGGAAATGCAATTGGCAAAAGGCAATAAATGCATTAAACTGAACAATGACTTTAGCAATAAAATAGCCCCAGCTTTTCCACATCTGAAGTAATTTTCCACAGTAACTTGAGAAGGACTATCAGCCAGGTCAGAAGTGTAAGCACTGTCTTCATTTTTCAGCCCTGGCCAGTTATTTCTCTTGCTTTTATGATCTTCAAGAGAATAAATTGGCTAGTGAGGCCTTAGTTGTGTAGGTGTGCCAGGTAGTCATATGGTCAGAACTCATGCCAGCTCAGTATTGACTTCATAGTCTGATGACTTGGGGGTGTTGGCTGATGAGAAAATGAACATGAGACGGTTTCAGTGTGTGCTTGCAGCCCAGAAAGCAACCGTATCCTGGGCTGCATCAAAAGG
>JBAFWW010012294.1:0-13149 GCA_036873685.1 Agapornis canus
GTAAACATTACTGAGCAGCAACTAAAAACATCGGTGTTATCAGTGCTGTTCCCAGTCTAAGGTCAAAAACACAGCACTGCACCAGCAGGAGATAAATGACTGCTACTGCTGAACCCAGGACACCTTAGAAGACAGATACTTTCCCAGAATGTATTTTCTTTGTTACTGGAATCTAGTTTCCTATAAATAGATGTGTTACATGACAGATTGGTTTTGAACAACTGTAAGCTTATGGTTTCCTGTAATTTGGAAAACTGTAGTTCTGCTGGTTTCTAATCAATACTGTTCATGTAGCTGTGAGAGAAACACCACACTTGTTTCTTTTGACTTGGATTTTATTTCTAATATAGGAAAACAGCATACAGGTTTGTGGGGACGGTTTGTCTACATTTTGTCACTGAAAGGCTGTGATTGTCAATTCTTCCATCTGTTATTCAACAAATCCTGCCAGCAAGAGAAGATAGGAGGGTTAAATGAGGACTGACAGCAGAAGTAACAAATAGCAGGAACTGGAAATACATTAAACCATATCTTATTCCTTTAACTTGATGCTTACTTTTTACAAAAAGGTTTTTTGGTGTTGATCTACAGAACAATGAAGCCACATGCTTACATCTGGTTCAGGGAAGAGGTGTCTGACATACAGGGCTGAATGGTTAGGATGAGGTATGAATTATTAGTATGTGATCTAATTTGTGGTATGGACCTATGATGCATGTCAGTTAATCAGCTGAAAAAAATTTCTTCCTCTGCACTGAACCATGTATTCTTCATTCCTTATGAGAAGATATGAGGAATAAAACAGACAAGGTTGGTCACAAAAAGACACTGGTAAATCTCAGCTGAAGAATGCCAACTTCTTGCTTAAATTAAATTTAAATTAATTTTCTCTTTCCTGTTCTACCTTCATAATTTTTCTTTTTCTCATATGCTCAGAATAAATAATGGCTTAATCTGTCTGTTTAGGGCTTCAGTAGTAATAGCTTTTACCACTGCAGCATCTAACACTCCTCACAGAAGCTATGGAGGGGTCCCATTGAGCCTGTAACTAGTAGTTTCTGACATCATGTTCTAAACGCCTTAATGATATTGCTAGTTTAGGACAAAAGAACTTAAGTTTATGAATGTTGCATTGCAGTTCTTAAGCAGAGACATGTTAATGTTGGAATATTTTTCCATAATTCAACATGGTTGGATTGTATAATGTATTTCATACCTCAGGCTGAGAGTTAAATTCACAAATCTGTAACACAGGGCCAGCTGTACAGAGTGGCATTGTTCGTTATCTTTAACCAATTTTAAGCCAATTGCATTTTTGGTTGTGCTGAAAAATTACGTTTAGGACAAGTCAATTCACTGTGCTTGTGTTTTATGGCAATTGCATCCAAGTTCTCCTGAGAATCTGATTCATGCATTAGATTGTGAAGACTCATGCACACTTCAGCCATTTCTCAGGACTATCTCTGCTGCACAGATTTGGAAATAGAACTGCCTTTCAATGGAAATAAAACAGGTATTAGAATACAGAACTATACAGAAATACTACATGACTTACAAGCACTTTTCATTTTATTAAAAGCTGTACAGTACTAGGTATAATTAGACAAAACCTTACATCTGCAGGAGTCTTCCTTTGCTTGATAAGAAAGATGATTTAATTTTGAGAAGCTGTAACAAAGTCATGTTTTTTTCGCATCATAATAGGAATTTTACATCATTTTAATCAGAGGAGCACAACTACAGGCTTTTTAAAAGGCTGAACCTAACTTCAGGCTGTTCTGGGTTACTCTCTCTCTGGCATGTGAAGTCCATCTCACAGACAGCTTCTTTTGGGAAGAACTGAGAAACACTGGAAACAAATAATGTTTACATTGGCCGGTGTTGGGCCTACTTTTGTGACATCAGATGGGATCCCTTCTTTATTGTTTCCCCAGCTAAAGAGGTTGCTGAGGTCTGCAGACAAAAACGTAGCATAAATAAAATAGATGAGTGCCCCCAAAACCTTCAAATACGCATTGCTGTTAGTCTAGAATTCTTTTGTCTCACACAGAAATCCTGCAGTAGGGAAGTCTGGAACCACCTGCACAAAATTTCCCTCCTGTGTTCTGTGAGGACGCATGTGTATACTTACGGTTTTCAAGCACATCTGTGCGAGACACATGGAGATGAGCTTTGACCTTCCTGTTGACAGTGCCATCTTCCGGCAGAAGCACCAATCCTATACAGGGGGTCAAGGTTTTGTCAGAAACTTAAGTGCCTTCTCAAATTCTGACACAAGTGAGTGCATGGCAGCTCTGCTTTTGTCTGAAGGTGCATGTGTTTTCTCAAATTTGTGTTTAAATAAAAGGCAAAGCCATATAATCATTACAGGACTATTTAAACTCTCAAAACCCCCTCCCTAATTGGCAAGAAGCTATAAATGAAAAATGTGCCTCAGTCCTAGATGTAGTATTGTCTCCAGCCCTTCTCTTTGATTAATGATGCTTTTAAATGCCAAGAGCCCTGGAGACCCTTTGTCTGCAATCACAGGTATGACTACAGCATCTATAAACAAATGTACAAAATTTTTCAGAGTGTTAGTCTACACTGAAGTGTAAATAAAGCTGCAGAGGGACTTTTTATAAAGGCTGTAGGCACAGGACAAGGGGTCATGGCTTTAAACTGAAAGACACTGCCCCATACCAGGAAGTATTTAAAGCCAGGTGGGATAGGGCTCTGAGCAACCTGGTCTAGCAGAAGGCATCCCTGCCCATGGCAGGGGGTTGGAACTGGATGTCCTTTAAGGTATCTTCCATCTCAAACCGTTCTATGATTCTATGATTTTCACTATTATTGCTTCTTGTACTAGGAAACCAAGGGTAATGTGGGCTTGCTTTAAGTGCTGTAGCTATACCCTTTGATGACAGTTTTTGAAACTACTTGCTGTTTTAAGCTAAAATGCTGAATTTTTAGCCAATGGTACTGATGTTCTAATAGATAATCCTTTCTACCAAGGCATTGGAACAGGCTGCCCAGGGAAATGGTGGAGTCACCATCTCTGGAAGTGTTCAAAAAACATGTAGATGAGGCCCTCAGTGACACGGTTTAGTGGTGGACTTGGTAGGTCTGGGGTAAAGGTGGGACTTGATCTTAAATGTTTTTTCCAACTTAGTTGATTCTACGATTCTATGAAGTCTGCTGTGGGACAGAAATGGCAGAACAAATGTGGAGAGGTAGTGTCTTATCTTTAGTGTGATATGCGACAAATAGCACAGTAACATCTTTAATTTGGTGCCTTTGTGGTGACTGAGCTATTTTGTAAATCTGTGGTAGTAAGTGCATGTTGTAGCTTCATGTTTCAGAGTTGCAATGTCCTGTACTGTTACTCAGTATTAATACTTTGGTTCTTCTGTCTGTAAGAGCTGAGAGCAGAACTGGCCTTAATCTGTAAAATGATTTGCTAGTCTCAGCCCATAACGTGCTAGATAACCTTGCTGCATAAACAACAGGACTGACAAACACTTCTTGGGAGACTCTGAATTTAAAATCAAGAGGTCTGGAAATAGAAGCTAAAGCTGTCACTGGATAAAGTCTCAGCCACGCGTCCTCATGGGCATTTCTAGGAAACTTTATCTCCAGAGCTGGTGAAAGGAGTGAATCAACTGATACATCCCAGAACATTTCTCTCACTCTTTTGAGCCTTTCATAGATTCACAGGATGCAATAAAAGCAGCCTTTCCCTGAAGAGAATCAATCAGCTATCTAACTGCATTTCCTCTCTCAAACAGAGATCAGCTGCTGTACAAGAAAGCACAAAAGACATTACAAAACAGCCTTCACACAATGAAAGCTTCTTCCTAATTCTCTATAATTAGAATGACTTTTGAATGAGAAACAGCCTGTACAATTTGTGCAGCCTGGGAGACTTCCTGCTCCAAGGAGCTATGAAATAATAACCTAGAGTGGGTTGCATCAAACCTACCCCTGCAGAATTAATTTTGTCTCCTGGACATCAACGGGTGTTTTGTGATGGATTCATAGGGTATGTGGGCAGAGGGGAACACTGTGGTAACACAGTTTGCTCTCTATGTAACAGATGATGAGGCTGACCCACAAATTTTCACACCTAGACAATTCCTGGTAGAGCAAGATGTACTCTTTTGGTCTCCAGTGTTTTCCCTTCGCTTTCTTCTCCCTCTGGTGCCAGTTGAACATGCCGCGTTGGTCCCAAATCCAAATGCTGACTGATGCCAGCTGACAAACAGGGAGGTGTTTCCTGCTGAAATCCTAGTCAGTTTGCATCAAGGGTGGAGCCACTGAAAACTTTGTTTGCTTTACTATGTTTACACCACCATTTATAGGGAATGGGAGGAAATCACACTGTTGTTTCACAACAAGCATTATTCAATGTTTATTAAAAGCAGGTTATTTCAACCATTCATATTTCCTTAAAGGCAGCTTAACCTATTTATATAAATATCTTATAAAATTAAACAATCCTTAGTTAATAGATGTTTTAGTATGTTGAATTAATGCCAAAATTTGAAGTGTAAATAATGATTGTACTTATCTTGCCCAAAACTGAGAGAGGCTTGTGATTTTTATTATTTAACCTACTAGTTGAGTTGTATGCATATGTGGCAATATCATACTCTAGGACAATGCAATGATATTAAAGAAAAGCTTTAGTTGCTAAGAATTATATTACCCCGTTGGAGTGGTAAGTGGTAGGAAACTTGACTGAAAATACCTTTGACTATTTTAACTTTGTTTACTGCCTTTGACTAATTATCCAGTCTAACAAGCGCTCACTTTTCCTTTGGAACAGAACACTCTGATGAAGGGTATTTCCAATAGTGAGTCCATGAAGATAATTATTTTTTTTTTTTTTTAAATCTGACCCCATTTGGAATACCCACTGATTTTAATGGGATTTAGGGAAATGAGTACTATTTCTGTTTCTTCTGATACACGCCAGTAACTACTTGAGTACAAGAACTGCTTAGATACACAAATAGTTTCTGAGAATCAAAACACATAGACAAGGAACAGTTCAAACTAAGTCTGTAAAGTAAATTATGCTGCAAACGATGTATTAGTTTCTGCAACTTCCAGAGCAATCACAGTGGATGCTCTACATTATGAAACCTATTTAATGACTATTTTATACTTTGCTGCAGATTTGGCATTGGATTAATCATAGAATCAGAGAATCAGGTAGGCTGGAATAGACCTTTAAGATCATTGAGTTCAACCATCACCCCAGAACTGCCAAGACCATGTTAAACCATGTCAGTAAGGGCCTCAGCTACACAGTCTTTAAACACTTCCAGGGACAGTTTTTCCCTGGGAAACCTGTTCCAATGCCTGACCACCCTCTTGGTAAACAAACTTTTATTAATAGTCTAAACTTCCCTGGAACAACTTGAGGCTGTCACCTCTTGTTACTTCTGAGAAGAGACCAACCCCCCTTCTCACTGCAACCTTGTTTCAGGTAGTTGTAGAGAGCAATAATGTCTCCCTTGAGCCTCCTTTTCTCCAGGCTAAACAGCCCTTGTCCCCTCAGCTGCTCTTCATCAGACTTGTTCTCCAGACCCTTCACCAGCTCCATTGCCCTTTTCTGGACCCACTCCAGCATCTCAATGTCTCTCTTGTAGGGAGGGGCCCAGAACTGAACACAGGATTTCAGGCATGGCCTCACCAGTGTCAAGTACAGGAAGACAACCACTGCCCTGGCCCTGCTGTTGATACAAGCCAAGATGCTTTTGCCCTTCTTGGCTACCTGTGCACAAGCTGGCTCATGTTCTGCAGCTGTCAGTCAAGCCCCAGGTCCTTTTCTGGCAAACAGCTTTCCAGCCAATCTTTCCAAAACCTGGAGTGTTGCATGGGGTTGAAGTAGAAGTAGCCCAAGTACTTTTACCCACCACATATGTTTTAGCCCTTCTCTTCAAATGAGATATTCTCTTTCCCACCCCCAGGGTCTAATAACCTCTTTTTCATGTAAATGGAGTAGAAGGTAGAGATAAGAAAGGAGGTCACAATGAAGCTCCTTAGAGGAATGTCATCCTAAATTTATTCAACATTTCACTTCCTTAGACTTCCCTTTTCAGTTTGTCTTAATGTCTTTGACTTTTGCTCTCCCAATGCAAATACAAATCTTATGGATCTTTAAAATTCAAAACACCATGGAAATTTTCACTAAGACTTTATTACTATACATTGCTAAGGACATCGGATTCATAAACAAGTGTTTGTGTCACTGTTTTAATGGGCCCATTATTTCCTGTCTCACCCACCATGACTCAGTTCTGAAGTAGGTTTCATATTAAGAAGTCTACCTTTTGTATACAATAGTTATCACAATCTGTCCAAGCAAGCAGAACTCCAGCTGGAGAAGCAAATACACTATGTGGTGAATAATAAAAAAAGAGACGCTTAATAATATACTTTTGAAGTAGTCTATTTGCTATATAAGGCTAAATAACTTAAAACCAAAAATCATCTGCTCCACTGCTCCTTGTACTTGCTCTCTCTCTGCTTTTTAACCGCAACATGTCCATGACACTGCGTGCATAAACGTCTCGCAAATTAACATTGATGTTTGAATCGCTGGATGAATTCTTCATGAGTTTCTTTAAAGCTTCACGCTGCCTAAGAGCAGCTTCTTTTATCTTCAGTGTAAAGTAACAGGCAGAAAAACGGTCATTTATTATAGCTATTGGCAAAGCCAAAACCAGTATTCCTGACAGTATACATATAAAGGCTACTACCTTACCAATGGTAGTGTCTGGTCTAATGTCACCATAACCAACAGTTGTCATGGAAGTTGTTGCCCACCACCAAGCACCAGGTACACTTGTGAAAGTTGTGCCTGGCACACCTTGCTCAACAAAGTATTCCACAGTAGAAAATATAGAGATTCCTACAGAGAGGAAAAGCAGCAGAAGGCCAACCTCCTCGTAGCATTGCGCAATGGTCATCCCAAGAGACCGCAAGCCTGAAAGACAAGAAATGCTGTCAGTAGGTTGATTCATGTAGCTGTCATCATAACTTCATAAAACACCTCTTATTTAAAAGATGCCTTATGGTTTTCTTTGACTGTTTGTGAATGTGATTTAAGAAAAAGGTGTGCTGCTCTCAATGCTACTGGGAAAGTGAAAGAACTAGGTTAAAATGATTGAACCACTGACATCATCTGTGTTTCCTTAATATAGAGCATAAAAATTCTTCTGATTGCTTACTGTTTGTACTACATACACATATCATTTAGGAGAACTAACCAATATTTAGTCATTTGTTACAACAGAAGAATCTATCGTAGTTTCTAATGTTATCTAAACAACCTTTTAAAAACAGAGTAAGAACACCTGCTCCCTTGAATGTGCCAAGTGCCTGTTTTCCAGCCATTATCGTATTTTTCTCTTGGACCAAGCAACCTTCAGTTATCCAATTCATTTTTCCAGGTCAGTGCTTAGAGACTAGTACAGTCACTTTGTAACATTTTCTTTGCTAAGAACTTGTCTTAATCCTCCTATAGTTCTCACAACCTCTCCTTGACATCTCTTCCCCCCAAAAACCTATCTTTCTCTGTAGACATCAAAGCAGTATTCCAGAAGCAGCTGCACTTTTGCCAAAACCAGACAGCAAAGCCTCTCAATGAAAACATGATATTCTGTTCATTCACCAATATACTGCATCAGTCCTATTGCCTGTGGGTTGCCAAGGGAACTCATGGGCAGCTGACTACTTTGCATAGCCCCCCAAATTCCTTCTAGAACTGCTGCTTCAAGATAGGCTGCCTGACAAAGCAAGCAGGAAAGTAAATACAATAAGAGTGCAAGAGATAAATGTTGCACACATAAACAAAGAAAGATAACAGGGTACCAATTCAGCTGAGACACATGGGAGACTGAAATTATCTTTTGAATCACAAGTGACTTTGTATTGGTTTTTAACACTGTTTAAAATGTGTTATGTTTTCTCTAATAAATGAGAAAAACCACAATGCTTATGAATTATCCTTCATGGGGTAGACTTCTAACTAACTAGCACTTGCAAACTAGCTTGTTGGAACTCTGTTTCTGCTTGCAGACTTCATATTATGAGTGCAATAAGCAATTGTTTTGCTTTTTTGCTCCTCAGTCTCAATCTACAAGATGTTAAGAATTTCATCTTGCTTTTGTATTTCTTTTCGGTGCAAAAAGCTTTGTGCGACAATTGTAAGGACCCAGATCAAACTCTCGTCTTCCAAGGAAGTTATTACCATCCATTGCCCTGTAAAACTTCCTTCTGAACAGGGTAGAAGAGTAAGTCCTTTCAGATGATTTAGAAAGAAGGTACTCTAAATTACCTGTGCAGCACTTCCTTTCAAAGTATAACTGACTACTATGGGCTTGCCCTTTATGCTGAATCCTGAGAATACTATAGCTAAAGAACCTGCAAAAAGCAGGCTAAAGTAAGGAGGAACTTGGAATAGACTGCTAACTCCTTGTATCTCATTGATGAAATCTTCAGTCAAAGAACTTTCCTAATTTGGTATTTTTTTAATTATTATTAGTAGTATTATCCTCATCTAAAACAAAAATACATCTCTTCATGTCTTCAGATGAAGTCAGAAGGCATTTTTAGCCAAACTTATGAATCAGACAAGTTACTGGACTCCACAGCTCATCCTAAGTGGGAATCAGTTGATGTATTCAAACAAATAGTACGTTCTGCTATATTACTTTGTAAGTTTTTAAAATGTATCTGAGCCCTAGCCCACAGCCAAACTAGGGCTGTCCTAGCACACACACCAAAGCAAACCTTATTACTTCTGTTTACACACAGCATTTAAACCATCCTAAATCATTGGCACTAAAAACGCTGAAGTTTCAAGTTTTCATGTGTCCAGAGGCATCTCATCCTGACATACACCACAGCCTTTTCTCAGACATGGGCCCACTGCTATCACAAGATGCTCAAACCCTGCTTCTCATGGAGTCAATCTGTAAGTGCTTCCCAGAGGAAGCAAGGCTTCATGCAAAACATGGCCCCAAGAGGAAGGTAAATGCTGAGAAGCATCAGAGAATGCGAGAAATGCAGGTTCAGTTCTCAGCTATTCTTGGAGCCACTCAAATCCACATTTTTGATAGCTCAGAAGAGTGGTTTCACCCTCTAGCTATACATTTTCTGGACATGGTAGTACTGATTTCTCAGTTGTTCTTTGATGAAGTATAGCACTTTGCATAAATAACTGCATCCACCAAACTAGCCCAGGTGTTTATAGGCATCATATCCCTCATATTAGCTGGGTTCAGCTTTCAAAGGGGCAGAAATGATTCTTTCATTTCTTTATCTGTCCTCCCCCACAAAAAGGGTTGCCATTTCTTTGAAGTGAAGGAAAGCACTGGTGTGTTTTTTCCTAACTCCTTTCTGCCCTGACAGCTAGGTTGCTGCTGTGATCCCAGCTTTGTATGGGTCTGCGGAGATGTTCTCCTTGTGATTGTGAACACCCCTATTTGATGAAAGAGGAGCTGCTGTCTGCAGGCACGAATTTTCTCATCTCTTCTGATCTTACACCCCTCTTGCCAGGAGCAGTGTATGAAGCTTTGTCTGATGTAAGAGTGCAGAAATCATACAGAAGCATCACTGGGAGGTAGCTTTGAACTGGCAGATCCAAGCCAAGAGAGTGGAAGAGTTGCAAGAGCCACCCTGAACACTGAGGTCTATGAGGACTGCCTAGGTACATGCAAGGAAAATGGTCTCTGTTTATGGTACTTACGGCATTCATTGTGTATTAGCAGGTGTGGTTAAGGATGTATTTAGAACCACGCTAACAAAACTCTCTTTTGTAACATACCTCTAGTGGTCAGAAACAGGGCTTCAGAGAGTCTATTTTGCTATTTTGATTAATTAGGGCTGTGTTTCATCTTAGTAGCAGCATTTCCTCTGACAGTAGATTGAAACAGTGACTTTCTACATTTCAATTATACAGATCTGATTTAGTGTCCTGGGCCTAAGTGGGCAGCCACTGAGCTACCAAACAAGCAAGCACAGTGACAGTAAAGCAGCTCTGGATGGTTTAAATAGATACGTAGGAAGCTCCTTGTATGTATGAAACTGGCACTTTGGTTCTAGTAGAAAGATGATAGCTCACTTCCAGATTAGGAAACTAGGTTTTTATATAATTAATAACATTTACCTAATCTGGAATGACTAAATTCAACATTAATGGCAGTCAATATTGTGATATAAATTGTGGTAATATTTTAATGTATTTAGGAATAAATGGACAAAAAAGTTTAGACTATCCCTGAAAGTTAATCCACCTGAAGTCAACAGTTGTTATATAAACATCTGAAAGATCTGGTTTCAAATTGATAGAAACAGCCATAGCACTGATTTTCATGCATTCATTCTGTAACAGTAAAATTCAATAAACTGGAAACCTTGCAACATACTTTTGGAGCAGTTTTTTGTAATTCAGCACAAAAGTGCCTTGATGCAAATCTTTTTCTTATTTTCAAAACACAATTAGAGGAATGCATTCACATTGCAGATACCAACAAAAGTGTGTAGCAGGCTTTCTCAAGAAAAATCCCTCCAAAACAAACAAACAAAACAAGTATCACCAGACTCTGCAAATATTATAATAAAGCAAAACAAACTCCTTGACAGACTGAACCATTACAATCTTCCTTTCAACAGCTTTCTAAAAGAGAGTTATGCATCAATATAGGCCTAATCTAGAGTGGGCAAGCAAGATTAAGATACTTCCCAAACCACTATGATTATGTTGAGCAGCATTAAAGCTACTCACTGCCATTGGTAGGCACGTTCACTGCCCTTCAGTGGGAACAAAACTAGAGACACATTCTGCGGCTGTGAGCACACCGTAATGCCTGCCAAAATAAGGCCAGTTCACAAAGAAGGTGGAGATGCATCTCCAAAAAATGGAGAAGCATCAACCCATTCCTGCTTCATGGCAGGAAATCCTGGAAGGGTATGTCAAGTGCCACGTAAGAATGATCTTCTCCATCTTGAGAACAGGCTAATTATTGCAGGATGAAGACAATGTTTTACTATTAGGATCTGATTTGTCAACGCTCCAACTGTTGGCTGAACACTTCTCCTGTCAGATTCAGCACCATGTTCAGCACTGATTTAAGTAGGAACATAATTAAATAATATGAAAATGCCAAGCACTGGACGACATCATGGCATGGAGAAGGTGTGGTGGGAATACAGGTTTTATTCTTTCATACAGCAGACATGCACATGCCATGAAGTTGTAATAAAGATGGGGCAAACAAAAGGGGAAATGCAATAACTTCCAATCATTTCCAGCTTCCTCCACTAAATTCCCACTCGAAAGAGTGTACAAAGATGTAAGTGTTCTCAGAAATGCACTTCATCTTCCATCCTACCCTTTCTTGCTGTTCATCCATCTGTCCAACTGGCCTGTCAGGAGTGCTTGGACATGACAGGCCCCATACCAGTGGTTGAACACTGACTGAATCTGACACTGCTGCTCTGTGCTGAACCTATGTCCAAGTCAGCAAGCAGTTCCCAGCTGTGCTCCACATGCTACAGAGATACCAGTGTGCTCAATGGGACCAGAAGCCACTGTCTGGTAAGATTCAGTTTAAACAGTTTTCTTGATGTATTCTTTACCATGGTTGTTTTCAAGATCTATGATGCAGGCAAAATCATGATATATTTCCTTGCATATACTTTTCAACAAAACAAATTGTGATAGGTAATTGTAAATAGTCACTAGTGGGCCTTTGATAATATAAAAATGTGGCCTAATGATCTGCTTCTTTCCTTGCTTCACCCCTAATAAAATCAACTCAAACACATGCTTGTAAATTTATGACCTTGTGAATGACTGGTGGATGATTTACAGCATGCAACTTTGGGGCCCCTTTTTGTAAATGTTCTATGCAAACAATATACACTGGCTTTATGAAGAGCCAAAAATTATTGGAGAAGGTCACTGCTACTTGATTATCAATGTCCAAACATAAGTTTTTCACAAGCCATTACTGCTAACAAATTGGGTAAAAAAGGTTAGGTAGAAAAGCACACAGGATGGAGAACCATGCCCAACAACTGTTGCAGAGAGCAAAACTGAACAATACCACTGCCATAGCTGAAAGTACCTGTTGAATGTCTTCCCAGTTTCAACATCCGCAGGGCTCTGAGCAGCCTCAGCACTTGCACAATGCGCCCCACATTCTCCAGTTCTTGCGAGCTCTCCCCCCCACACAGGCTCTCCACCAGCAGGGTGATGTAGAAAGGTAAAATAGCAAGGAGGTCTATGATGTTTGCCACACTTCTTAGGAAGCGACACCGATCCCGTGCACACAGGAACCTCAGAACAAACTCCACTGTGAACCATGCAATGCACAGGTACTCTAGCGCATCCAGTAATGGTGGTGCCAGCCAGCTCAGCTCTACTGAAATCAAAGCCATGTTGGCAATGGACACAACAACAAAAACCATGGACAGAGTGCCAAAAGTCCTGGCTGCTGCAGAGGAGCCAGGCTTTTCCAAAACTTCCCAAAGTTTCTGTCTAACACTGGGACAGAGACTACCAGAAAAGTCCTCTTCTTCGTCTTGGGCATCCAGTTCTTCTGCATCTTTCTTGATGTCTAAGGCTTCACTCAGCTCCTTCCTCCTGAAGTACCTGCCCAGGACACCCCCCCAGAGAGATGTTTAATACCAGTATGCAAATGTTTTCCTTACCCTCTACCATGCAAGGCAAAGGAATGCATGTTAAAATTTACCTTATGTGAGCTCATATCAAGCATGTGATGAAGATACTGAGACCCTGTAGCATGTTTTCACTGTCCTCATATTCTATTCCCCCTTTTCACGTCAGTGACAGTTTGTATGCACAGAGTAATTTTATTCTGATAGCATTTATTTGTATTATTATTATTTATTATATTATTATTGTATTATTTATTTATAATGTTATTTATATGGATCATGTTGACTATAGTAGGACCTGTTGCACAACTGACATGCATTCTTGCAAGCAATTCTGGCACAGCCATACCCTCTGTTTCTAAATTGTTCTCAACTTAGAAATGTAGAATCATAGAATAGTTAGGGTTGGGAAGGACCTTAACATCATCTAGTTCCAACCCCCTGCCATGGGCAGGGACACCTCACACTAAA
>JBAFWW010012295.1:0-18970 GCA_036873685.1 Agapornis canus
ATAGGGGGAATCTGAAAAGGAGTTCATTTGAAGGTAGAAACATGAAGAAACTGAATTAAGCAAGAAAACACAGGGCTAGTCTCTGAAAGTCAGCAGAATATAATGATGTTTTGATAAGGAAACAAGGTTTCTGATCATATGTTGAATTACAGGTGGTTATTCTAAAGGTTTTGCTGATTAAAAAAAAAATTCAAATTCTTGACTGAAGACTAATAACCATAAATTTAATTTATTTAAACTGTTGTTCAGAGAAAATGATGCTCAAGAGCTGCAAAGCTGCCATATCACATGATGAATTTGAACTATGTGAACCTTCTAAATCATAACCACTTAGTATTTTAAAGCATGGAACTGAGATTTTTCCAATGTGAAATTAAGTTTCAAGATTAAAACAAAAAAGGTAATTGATGATTATTTCTAAAAATAGTGGTGATTATTAAGTACTGGATTTGAACTACAAAATAAGCTGTTACTCTGTGTTTCTGGCCAAATCTGAACAGAAACAGTTTGATTCACCTCATATACCTTTACTAAAGTCAGTGCTTAGTATGCTTTGGTGACAAGATAGGGTATAAAACTAATATTATAGAGGTGTGACATTCATCTTGAAAGGAGAGATGTTAAGGACAGCTGCAAATGACATGATGTGAAAAACTTCAGTGTGAGAAGGGGTAAAGAAGATAGTTTTATTTTCATTTTTCTGGCCTATAGTTTTATCCATAAATGTGCAATATGGTCCTTGTATGGAGAAGGGTCTCAATTCAGATGTTTGGTTTTTTCTATTGTATGTCTAAGATTCTGTCACTGAAATGTGATGCAGTGAAATATAGGCTAATCCATGCTGAGTTCCTCTCTTCTGCAGATAAAGTTATTCAGCTTAATGCTAGGTTAAGTGTGTCTTCATAGTGACTCCAAGGAAAAGCTTGCCAAGGATCTACTCTTTCATCATCAATGGAATATGAATCTTAATTAGATTTAAAATTGGAATTTAATTAGAAAACATCGAGAGGGACTCTAAAAGGATTTAAAGTTTCAGATCTCTTTCTTATGTTGTTGTAGTTTTGCTCATTATAAAAGGCGTATCTAGTTTATCAGGAAAAAGAATCATGAGAGCTTTGGAAGAAAATGAAGAGAGCTTTCATGTCCAGTTCATTTGGATAAACTTCGCCTGTTATGTATTTTTATTTGTAATGGTTTTGGTCAAAAATAAAAAGAAATGGCATAGGAAAACAGAAGATATGTTGTATTCTTCTCATGTAAAATATAATTGCAGAAGCTATTTTTCAAGAATTGGTCAGGCTATCTATATTTCCCTTCTGAAATCCTTGGACTGAATGAAATCCACCCTAGCTCATGTGAAAGACATAGGGAGACACCAAGAAAGATAGTTTTGATATTTTAGGACATCTCTTCTGTGTAAATGTAGTCTGGTAGTATAAGAACATGCATGATAACAATGGTTTCAAATTGATACATCCAAAAGGACATAAACAGAAAAGGGACTGAGGTGAGGCAAGGCAAGGCAAGTCAAACAAACCCAAAATTCTTAATTCTGAGTTCCTCTGAAAGAGACAAATTGCATGCAAACAGGAGATTATTAGGATTCTTCTGATTTGAGAAGATGGCTTGGAGATCAGCTGGGTCCAACTGAGAACTCTACTGGGCTGGAGACTCTGTAGATCAGGCAACACTGGAACAAGGCAAGTGAGTGTATTTCAGAGATTACATGTAGAATCATAGAATAGTTACTGTTAGAAAGGACCTTAAGATCATCTAGTTCCAACCACCCTTATGGCAATAAGCAGGGACACCCCACACTAAACCATGTCACCCAAGGCTTCATCCAATCTGGCCTTACATTCTTTTTTACTTTGACAAGATTTTTTGGTGTTTAGGACTAAAGTACTTAGAGGGATAGTACTCTCCTTCTCTGGAGTGCTTCCTGACCTACCAAGAGGCTGAGAGCTGGTTCTTGTATTTCTATCTTCACCTAACACTAGTCCTAAATTGGATTAATTTAGCGTATTCCAACTGAGGCCAGGATTTAACTGAATTCCAGAATACAGAGGTAAACTGGGAACTGGTGCATGTCTGTGTGATGCAGGCATTTATTTAGAGAAAACGCAAGGGAAAAGGGAGCTCTGGGAATGGTTCATGTATGAAACATCCTACAATTCTTCTATCTCATAGCAGGGATCTGGGATAATAAAAACTTAAAGAAAATGCCAGGAGGACTGCAGCAGACTTAGTGGCTTTCTTCCTCCTGGCAGAGCTTGCTGCCAGCACAGCCCTACTTCTAGCTGCTTGGGAATCCTGGCATCCCAAGAGTTGCAGTTGATCTTCTCACTTATCACATGCAGTTCAAATGCCTCAGTTATGCCACCTTGAATTAGCAGCATCTGCTCTCTGTGTAACCTTGGCACTCACCCTCTTTCTTTCCTGAGCTTCCTTGCCTAAATATTATTTCTACTTGCATTACATCACCATAGCGAGATGTCCTCCCTTGGCACTTCTGAGCAGTTGCATGCTTCAAGACATTTAGTGATCTTGGCCACCTTTCAGCTATGGAAGTGGATGGCCTTTGCTTTTTTTTTTTCTCATGATGAGACTCATAAAGCTCCCTACCTAAGTCTCTTTCTGTACAATACATGGATTAAATGCAGAGTAAAAACCTTGCTTTTTGAAAATGAAGTAGTTCCTAAGGGTCATTCTCATGAGCAAATGTTGTGAAATTTGAGTCAAATTACCTGACATAAGGCCGAATGGCCAGCTTGGTAAAGGACAAGTCCTGGCTACCAGGATGTCCTCTCACACAAGTTCTTGCACAGCACAAGGCAATGCACATGATATTTGCCACTAAGGTCCGAAAGTGCTATGAAGGGTCAGTGGGGAAGCTGCTGTGGACAGGATATCTAAATTTCTGCTGACATTAAAGGGGATTTAACTGCCTAAATACATTTCCAAAGTTGCTCAACTGCCTTGTTTAAGTCCAAGAGATCAAAATCTGCTGCTTCTTTTTCTGTCTGAATCTTTTCAGCACCTTGGTCCTATCTGCACTGTAGCACCTCCATCTCTCATCTCTCTTTCATCATATTGCCACTTTTAATCAGTGATTCTAGTGGTATTGTAGTACCAAGGAAATATCCTTCTTCATTCAAAAGGATACAGAAACTATTGGCAATACCCTGCTAGAGTCATTAGTCCAATCAGGGGTGCTGCCCATGGTCAGGTAATACAATGTGATCAACCTAGGGCACTGGTCACTCACGGCAAATATATTCTGTATCATTAAAATAATTGGGAGGAATCACTACAGCATGTTTTAAGTAATTTTAAACTTTTTTTTTTTTTAATAGAGGAGTGAGAGGGGGAAGTGGAAGGCAGAGCAAATAGAGGTTGGTAAGAATAACAAGGGAGGAAAGACTCCATGCAGCAGTTTATTGCTACAAGAAATCTTATTGAACAAATCCTTATTGCAGCTTTAAGAATTAAATGTGCTTTTTTTAACAATTGCTTTATTTTCATTTTGCTCCTTTTCAGTTTGTGTGCGATTCTTCCCATGCTGCTCAGTGGACATCACAAAATTTCCTGGCAAAATTTGGTGGAGGCTGAGAAAAACCTGCTACAGAATCGTCGAACACAACTGGTTTGAAACTTTCATCATATTCATGATCCTGCTGAGCAGTGGAGCCCTGGTAAATGAAACTGCATTTCCTGGCTGGTTGAAAGTGGACATGGGTCTCAGAGAAAGTGTTCTCCAGTTATTTGTTTCTAAGATCTTATGTGCACTGATGATCTTTTCTCAAAGCAAAGCAAGTTTGGGGCTAAAGCAGGTCTTAAGCTTTTCTGATTTCACCTGCCTTTATCATAAGGTGGGGAACTTTCTTCTGTTACAACATAAATTTGTGACATTGCACATGTTTTGAAAAGCAAATAGCAAATTATTATGGAAGTCTGTGTTGGGAAGTATCCCAGCACTATTAATTCAGGATCCTGTAACTTCTCCGTGGTAATTCCCAACTGGAAGTTTGCATTTTGCTCCAAGAATGGGTTTTGTTTTGGCTTTTTTTTTAGCACATTTTCTAAGCAGCAAAACAAAATCATGAAAGACACAGGGGGCACTGAATCAGTGCTGCTGATGAAGTTTGTGGGTGCCTGTCATGTTTTGAATGCACCTTACTGTACTGTACCTTCCCCACCTCCTGTTTGCATCCGAATGAATGTGTACCTATGGAGGCTGATAGGTCATTGCCCAAGACTCTGATAAGGCATCCTTTCCTCCTGAGATCCTGCTATGTACTGAGATTATCCTCTCTGTGTTATAAGCCTGGGGTTCTTCATAGCAATTGCCTTGAGATAAGAAAGCCCAAGGGAGACCTTATCACTGTGTTCTAGTATTTAAAGGGTGATTTTATATCTACTAAGAAAATGGAGACTCCCTTTTTACAAGGAGTCACATGGAAAAGATGAGGGGTCATGGTCACAAGTTCTTCCTGTAGAGATTCTGACTGGACACAAGAGGAAAATTTTTTGCAATGAGAACATTCAGCCATTGGAATAATCTCCCCAGGGAAGTGGTGTTCTCCCCAGAACTGGACACTTTTAAGTTTCACCTGGACAGGGTGCTGGGCCATCTAGTCTAGGTCATAGTTTACCTAGAAAGGTTGGACTAGATGGTACTTGAGTCCCTTCCAATCTGTGATTCTATGATTCTATGATTTTCTTCTCCATAATGAAGTAAGGAATACACCTGTTAAATACACCATGTCTGGACAGTCTACTTTGTATTTCTGGAGGTCAGGATTCACTTCAACCAAACAGATGAATCTGCCCCAAGTAGTGAGAGGAATATCACCTTAGAAAGGTGCCTGCTTCTTCTCATCAGAAATAATCTCATCCAGAAAGGCACGATGCAGGATGAGTGGAAGACCTGAAGAGAGAACAAGCAACAAAAACAATAAACTACATCACAGCACCACACAAAAGCTGAACACCCTACTGGGCTGTGTAAATAAGCATGTGCTTCCACTCTAGTTGGCATCAAGGAGGCCTCAGCTGGAACACTGGCTTCAGCTCTGGGCATTGCACTTTGGGAAAGACATGGGCTAATTGAAGAAACTCCAGAGGAGAGCAGCACAAATTATCAGTGGCCTAAAAAAAAGGAAAACACGGAAGTAGTGGGTTTATGTAGTTTAAAGAAAGTCTCTGCAGGGAGACAAGGAAGGTAGAGATACATAAATGTTGATGTGAAAAGGAAAGGGATGGATTGTTCTCCAAGTCCATCAGGGATGTGCTGAAATTTCACCCAAGGGATTTTATTTTATTATGAAAAGTAAGAGACTGGAAAACCTGGGTAAATATAGGCTGCTGAAAATTGTCATAGCTCTGCTGAAATCAATGGAGTCTGACACTTTTTGCACCAGCTTGTGAATCAGCATGTTAATTTTTTAACGCAATTTAGAGGGGGCATGTCGCTTACTATAATACACTTTAGATGAATACACTTTCTTACATATGTAATTAAAAGTGCCTTAGATACTGAACACTGCAGTATAAATCTCATTTAATTTTCATTGCATGCACTCATTTACTACTTGAGATTTAGCCAGTACAATTCTGTATAATGCTGCATTTTCCCACATATCAACACTGCGCTTCAGTATTTGGACTAGAGACATTGAAGGCAACAGACAACTTTTTTCTTCCATTATTCTGAGGTGAGCTTTTCCAAAAACTGAGCTCATCCTGCTACATCCCTGGGACATGCTAAGTTCTTAAGGGGGTTCAAAAGCCAGTATATATTTCTGTGGTAGTTAACTCATCAGAATATATTTATAGCTTCATGGAAAGGATCTGAAAACCCTTCCTATGCATTTAAGCCATAAGCACCCAAATTGGGAGCTTGTTTCTTAATAGTAATTATGGATAACACTGCAAGTATCCTGCTTAACTCTTTTTAAACACACAAAGCAAAGCAGAAAAAAAGTAACCCTTAATGATGTTTTATATTGCAAAGATTTCATCCATTGGCACTGTGAAAACATGCAAAGCACTGCAGTTTTGTCATTCAAGTAACAGCTCTTGCAGAAGTACAATGCATGTAAGATATACAGGTAGCATATTTTTCATCCCTTATTAATTTGCTTCCTGAGTCACAGTGTGTTTCTAGTAGTGAAAATGCAATGTATTTTTTGACAAGTAGTAGAAAATAGGGAGAGCAAAGGAGGGAGAGAAGCAAATTACTTTAAATAGTTTGTTGTTATTTTTGCAGTAATTGCAAAGTACAGCAAGTCATCTGACAAAGTGAGTTCCTACAAGAAATGATAAACTCCTGTCTCTCAGTGTATTGTTTTCTGTGTCTTTCTCCAACAGCTCTTTCACACTCTTGAAATATCATATTTGAAGGCAAGATAGGACACCTAGTTGCAGTGAAAACGTCACCCCAAAGTGTGAGGACAAACGGACAAGCTTTGGCACAGGCTGCCAAAGCTTTCTTGTCAGTTTAATTACTGTTCCCTGGCAGGCAAAAGAGCAGTGTGACTGCTTGAGTGACAAGTAACACACTTCTTCTATCTCCAGGCACTGGGTGTTTGCTAACTTTTTGAAGTTCCTCAGAAAGTAGCTACAGCTCTTGAAATATGTAAATGTAGATAATGAAGATGATTAGCACAGACCCTCTCAAATAATGTTGTTTCTCACTGCTAAGTGCTCTGGGTCACTCAATGGGATGAGAGAAATGTATCAAAGCTTGAGTTATCCAGGTTTCAGAAATACAGGAGCAGCTTATGTAATGACAGTCACTAGAGTAGCTGAGAAGATTGTAACCACTGCTCAACTTGGAGGCCCTCAAAACAGGCCATATATATGCAACCCTGATGCTAGGATCCAGCCTTTTATTTGACATATGTTAAAAAGTGAAAGCTAAATTACAAGACAACTTTGTTTTATTTTAGTAGGCGTATTGTTTTATATCTTAAACGCTTTAAAAGGGTTATTAAGTTGCTTGTATTTGCTACAGATAATGAAGGTCTGATGATGCCCTTTTTAAGATTAGAGAGACAGATGAGATGGGTAGGTGGATACCTTGACCTTTAAAACATAATTGTTCTGTTAAGTGAATAATAATGAGCATTTCTTGAGGAAGATAGCTGTAGCTACCTGAAATGTGGTGGCTGAACAGAAGCCAGGGAACTCTGGTACTCTATAGCACAGGCAGGATAATAACCCAATTTGTCATCATTAGCAATAAGATTAAGCTAACTGTAAGGGTTAGATTCTACCTCCTAAACGGTCTCAGATGCCCTGGGACATCTGAGATCCCCTGATACATTGGGACAGCTTGGGGTGACAACCTGCTCACAGATTCACATTCCCAAATTCAGAGTGCTTAAGCTCTTCTTAAACTCCAAGCACATCTAGTCATTACAACCAGTAGAGACTGGAGAGAGATATTTTAGCATATGTCTATTATAAGGGAAAACTGAACAGATCTCTGTTAGGTAAGCATCAGTCCTCTTTTGCCTGTGCACTCTTTCTGATTGTAACATTCAAGTATATCAGAAATCACAGTCAATATATGATATCCCATCAAATAATATTTCAGACTTGCAGTGCAGCACCCATGCTTTCCAACACACTTTAGGAGAAGTTTTTAATCAATGTTTTTGTACTTCCAGGCTTTTGAAGATATTTACCTTGAAGATCGAAAAAACATAAAAACCATGCTGGAATATGCTGACAAAATATTCACTTACATCTTTGTCTTGGAAATGCTCCTGAAATGGGTGGCTTATGGCTTCAAGAAGTATTTCACCAATGCCTGGTGCTGGCTTGACTTCCTTATTGTAGATGTAAGTATCATTTTGGAGCTACAATGCTTCTTGTATTGGATTTTATAATGCATAAATATGGCACCTTTGTGTTTGCAAAATGACAACTGTCACTCTGATTCTTAGCAATAATTCTAGGCAAAGCTTGAAGGAGATCTTGATATGTAACTGTGCCTTTCCAGGAATCAGCCTGCCAGACTGGAGAATACCTCTTTGTCTCATTAAATAGAGGTGTTACCCTGCTAATTTGAGTCTCATTTGCTTCTCATCCCTAGGAACTTGTTGTTCCTTTTAGCATTTAACATCTTGTTCCACACTTACAGCTAGCACAAGGTCCAGTTACCTCCGACTGCTCCACACATGACCTCGACACACAAGTCTTTCAGCAGCTTAGAGAAGTTGTCCTTGGCGTAGTTTCCCAGCAAGGCTGCCAGCGGCATGTAACAGTATGTTCAGTACTGTCCCCAAAGTATTTACCAGTGAAGGAGTCCAGCAGAAGGTGTCAACAGTCCTCTTGTCAAAATGATTTCACTATTACAAAACCTTACAATATACTCCAAATCCCTGAAATATCACAAAGCATAGCTCTCCTACAAGGATAATCTGTGAAAGCAAGTAATAATTGAACAAAGGGAGCTGATACCCCAGGAGTGTTGCTAGTACCAGGCATGTCCCCTCCAAAGTTTCACGTTGCCTGAATGAGGTTAAACCTTTCATCACAGTGTATCAGCAAGGAAGAAAGTATCTCCCTGAGGCCATTTCTTACTATCTGGAGGTTTTAATGTGGAAGCTGGCAGAGCATTGCCATGCCTGTGTAACTTATTAAACTTTTGACAAATTATTTTTCCCTATTTTATATCTGAACCTTGACTCAAGGGAGAACTGCATTTTCTTTGGGCCCAGTCCAGGAAAGCACTTCAATGGGACAATTTACTTGTTTGAAGCTATGGACATGTGTAAGTGCACTGCTGGATCAGAGCCTTTGGAAGCTTCTCCAGAGCTTTAATAAATTGATTTATGAAAAGGAAGTTATTTTCATAAATTGTAGATCATAAATTCCTCTTTGCATACATACTTGGAAACCTCTTAAAGGGAAGGTACTCATTTTCCACAGATTAGCTTAAACAGAAGAGGAAGGCCTGGTTTAATTAACTAACCACAACATTGGAAACCACCAGCTCCTAAATTATAGGCCAATCCCAAACACTGTGCTTACTGTGGTTTAAGTTAAGTGCCACAGCTTTCCCTTTCTGGTTTCTCCATTTGTAAAATGGGACTAATAGGGCTCACCTAAAGTATTGCATGGGCTTCCAGCAATTTGTTAGTGGCATTATTGTTGTCATGAGCTTCTGAAGACCAGAAGGACTGGATGAGGGCTGAATATTGTCACAACCGTATGTTTAGAGCTCTACTGCATCACTAACAGTTTGAAATGAGTTTTGTACTTGTTATAAATACATGTTTTGTAGCATGACATTGAATTAATACCAAAGAGACTAAAAAACAAAGCTGAATTCTTTCCTCTGCAAAATAAAACCACTTGGAACAGGAGCTGCAAAAGAATGTAAAGTCAGTACGTAAGCCTGAAATTTAGCTACATGTATGCCTTTTAATTGTGGGATTTGTGACTATAATTACAGACTGTAGAGGCAGCCACAGGTTGGCTGGAGAAAGGGGCTTCACCTTTCCTGCCACACATCCAAGAGCATACATGGCATAAAACAGTGCCATAGGGGAAAGGGGACCATGGGTCTCTGGAACTTGTCTTATGCCCAGAAAACCCACCCAGAGCCTTCTTACTGATCCAGCATTTTTTAATTTTCTTAACTCACATTTAAGTTGGTTGTGCAGGCTTCCAGTCTAACCAAAAAGTTACTCACCCTTGAGCTGCTTTAGTTATTGATTGACTCCAGGAAATCGCTTGCCCTTTAGTGTTCTCTGAATAAAGCTTCTCCCCATGCCCCATTCTTTTCTTCAAAGTCATTTCCCTATGCTGATTATGAGAACCTGGTACTGTATTTTTAGTGGGTTTAACAGATGCTTTTCTCCTACCCTGTTGCTCACAGCCCCTGCCACTCTGAATTGGCAAAGTAACGTGCTATCATTTCTCCTGCACGCTTTTTACTTCCAATTTACATATTCTTTTTGGTCCTTTGAGAACCAAATCACTGCAACTGAGCTGCAGAAGGGAGTGAATGGGTGAATTAGCTACTCCAAAAGGAGCAGATGAATCACTTGTATGATTTTCTCAAATTTATTTGTTTAAAATTATTCACTTAAAAATTCCTGATCTGCAAATTATTCATTAGCAGTTTGGTATCAGTATTCAAACTTCAAGCTGTGATGGTTGATTTTTCATTGGACATGTGAAACCATCTATCATCTGTGTTTTCTCATTGTACAAATGCAACTTAGAATCCTTTTTGTGTTTTTGAATAATTCATAAAACCAGCCCAAAATTTGCAAGTATTCACTATTTCTAAATGGGAAGTGAACCCAGAAGGGGTATAAGCATAGTTCGTGTGTGTGTGTGTGTGTGTGTGTGTGTGTGTGTGTGTGTGTTTGTGTGTGTAAGCCTGCCTTGTGAAAGACCCTTAACACTGATTTGGACCAGCGGAACAGCAAAAGCTCCATCTGACAATTGTGGATTACTAAAGAAAATTGTGTCTTGCAAAATCTGAACATCAAAACACAAAGTAATCCACAAACTGAGAGCTATTTTTGCTGGATGTTGAATCCCTAAAGGATGATCTCTGATAATGGGCTTCTCTGCATCTCAAAGTGTGCTGGTGTAGCAAAACCGTAACAGAGTGCTTTTAACTATATTGCAGTACAAAAAAGTCCTATCAACAACTCTGCAACAGATTTCTTTGAAGGGAAGGGAGAAAGGAGTAATTAAACCACAAAATGCAGGCTTATTTCAGCTTAGGGCACCTGGGAAAGATTTCTTGGATGTCTGCTGAAATTGGGATATACTGAAAAAAACAGCATTAGTGTACATCAATATGTTACCACCCTGCAAATAACAAGTATATGGCTAAAAGTACCCCTCTTCTGCACTGCAGATATAGCCTATCTATTCTCATGAGTTGGAGTGGTGAGCACTCAGTCCTCAGCTGTTTTCAAATGAGAGAAAAGCAAACACCATGGTATATCTGAAGTGTAGACAGACATCAGAATCACCGTCAAGAATGGTGTTTATGCGCAGTCCTCTTTGCTAGGATTCCCAGGCAAATATTTTCACAAAGAATAGATATTTTCCAAGCATTCATGCAATCAAAACCTCTTCATACAAAGCAGATTAAACAAGGAGTCTGAACTTGGCCAGGGACAGAGGTGCATGGATTTAAAACAAATGCTTCTGAAAAGTGCTCTCAACTAGGCATGTCCTGCGACAGGCAGAGACAGTTGGGGTTTAAAACAAGGGACAGATAAACTTCACCAGTTATGCATGCTGGTGTCATGTTTGATGTTCCTTTCAATTGTTTCCTCTGACCTATAAATATTATCTTGAACTTATCTATTTGAGCTTCAGCCAGTTGATTCTGAGCTATGTCCCAGTCTCGCTGACAGCAGATGGATAATTCCATTGCAGTGGTCAATTCGGGAAAGGCATCAGCCTGAAGATTAGCATCATTCAAAGACTGGAGGTGTTGCAGTCAACAGCTTCTTTGCTTGCTGATCATTCATTGAAGGCAGAGGGGACAGATCAGTACCCTGCAGAACCTGTCACGAGAAAGCTCTCAAGAAAGGGATGTAAAGACCCTAACTCATTAGGAAGAGTGCTGAGAAAAAAGGTCACAGCCAAGTTTCATTGCCTGTGGCATACACAGAAAAATCCTCTTAAATGGGTACTAATGTCATCTCTCCACAGAAGTCCATTATCACAAATCCATCATCTCCATTGCAGGATTTGGGTTCAATTTAATTGTCCAAAAGTTAGTCCCAATCCAGGCTTAAAAAAAAAAACTTAATTGTCATTTACTGATTTTAGAGATAAGGGTTTCTCCCAGCAAGTCTTTCTAAGATTATTCCATTTTTCAAGATATGATACTTGGGGGAAAGCTATTTTCTTAAGCAATTGCATTTTTAGAGATCCTGGCAACCTCCTTTCCCTTTAGCCATCTCCGTCAATGGGCCCTAACACTGCGTCCTGCAGCAGGGAGGGGAAGATCATCTCTTGTTCTCAATTTTTGCTCTGATGCAAAAAATTTCTCTCTAGCTGAGTCACCATGGAGAAAGATTGCTCCTTCCATCACGCCTTTTCCCTAAGATCCTGCTCTGCCACCATACAGGCAGGGGATCACAGTGGCTTTAAGAAGTGTATCTGTCTGCAAAGTAGTTCAAGCAAGGTTCAGCAATGGATTTGGAGGCCAGACATCTCAAATGAGTGATTCAACAAATCCACTAGGCAGGATTTTGTAGATGCTTTTACAGAAGTAAAATAACATGTACCTTTCTCACACCCCCGTACCTTTGTGAACTTACAGCACAACATGTTTCTGGTGTTTGCCTGGAGCTGCTGAGTTTGTACATACAGATCTGTATTCCCTATTGAGCAGCTTTCCAAATTTCCTGTTTGCTGCCAAATTTCCTGTTTGCTTGTTTGAGAACTGCTCATGGCTGTTCAGTCATTAAATGCACCAGGATTTTCACTGGATACTTAAAAAATACAGATATTACATTTTTCAAGATAGTTTCCTGGAAAACACTTGCTCTAAGATTTCTACTTTGAATACTTCACTGCCAGGCAAATTAAGAAGCAGCTAATAATCTTTGCATTTGACATTAACAATCTAAAACAGTCTTTCCATCCCTAGTTAAAAATTGAGTTGAATTTAATTATGCCCTTGTGTTGGATTGTCTTTAAGTGACAATTAAAAACTTGCTGTGTGAAGTAAATATTGATGGGTTATGATTACTTTAATTGTTTTTTCCATCTGTATTCCCTGTTGATGAGCTAGGTGATTTCTGTTTGCTTTACCACTAATTACATAATCTGTTGCAATGTGTTGTGAAATCCAATTGGTATTCTTGGGAAATCATCCTAAAAGCATGTGCATCTTCTCTGGTTTCTGTTTAGAGGAGCACACAGGAACTGAATGACAAAAGTGTAACTGAGGCAAAGTAAAAGTAATATAGCTTGTTACTTGGAGAAGCATCTTATAAGTGTATTTATTAGTTCTGTGTGTGAGTTATGAAAAATCCACAGGTTATAACAGGGCATTTTTACTTCAGAGTTTGGTTTTGACTAATCTTTTTTCCAGTTCCTCAAAGCAAATGCTCATGTGGGATGTTTGATGGTATAAACCTCCAAGATACCTCATAGGAAAGAAAATCCCTCTCCAGAAGCCTGGGAGCTTGGTCTGAAAAAAACAAAGAAAAACCAAAAAACCCAAGAAAAATAGAGAATGAAATAAAAAAAAAATGCTGGTTTGCTATATATTCACTAGTTCAGAATAAGTGGGAAAAAAAATCCACATGAAGATAAGTGGTTTTAATGTGTGTTAGCAGGTTAGCCGATGCTGTAAATCTCCCTTCTGCCACCCCACATTTTATCTCAACATAACACACACAAAAACATCCAAATGTCTTGTCTTATCTTGGTTTGCACCTCATGTTAGTTACCACATAGATGCTAAAAGGAGAGCAACCAGGCTTTGCCAAGTGGAAACAAGCTTAGTTTCAGACAAGGCATAGCAGCACAAAGCACACTGCAGCTGGACGGAAAGGGACAGTAAATGAAGCTAACTGCCTGCCCACACCTTGTGAAACAGTTGCAATATGAAGAATAACTGCAATTACTGAAGAATTTCAATTACTGAGGGAGAATTTCCACTTTTGAAAGTGATGTAAAAAAAACCCATCTCGACTCAGATTGTGCTGAACTAGGTTTACCAACCATTTTTATTTTTTAAAGTTATTTAAAGATGGAGCACTTTTCAGTGTCTTTTTTTAGAAGGATGTGCTTAAAAGGAAAATAATGAATAAAGCCCTGGAGCTCTTGTATACAGCCTGCTTTGGCCCTTTCCATTACTGTGGGTGTAGCAGCCAAATTCCTTATGCACTGAAGTTCTGTCTTGCACGAAGGACCAGAGCTGGGAGGGACATGTAGACTGTAATTAACAGTCTAGACAGAGTCCCACATACTCTTCAGGGAGACAGGAGGATTATCCTACAGTTCTCCCTTATGACCAGCACCTTCACAACCCCAGTTGTTGCAGACTGAAAACCGTCTTCCCAACACACTTGTGGCTCTATCCAGGATGCCCAAGGGCAGCTCAAGAGAAGACTGGTGCCAGGAGGAGAGGGAAGGAAGAAGTGAAGGGAGAAAGGCAGCCTGCAGAGAGTGCAGAGATTCTTTACTGAGGGAAGAGATTGAAGGAGTTGAGATGAAACTTGAAAGCTGTGCCCCAGTGGTGTAGAGACCTTGTGCAACCCTTCCCTGGTATGATTGGCTTTGGGGTGCTTTGTGCTAAGGTAAATGAAGATTAGGACTCCTACCTGTAGTATGTACTGCTAATTGTACCGTTGTCTTTTCTGGCAGAAATTTAGGATCATACAATTTTTCAGAATTATCTGATCCTTTCTACCCTAGCATATTCAGTACCTTATGAGGATCAATAAGGTTAAAGAATCCAACTAAACAGATGATTTTCAAGATAGAACTGTCATATTTCCCACATCAGCTTGGCATTTTTTTATATTGATTTGGAATATCTGGTCAAATAAATGCTTTAGGAAATCATGACAATCCAGAAGAGCATCTTGTGGAAACAGCCAAAACACTTTTTTTTTCTAATTTTGCATCATGTCATATTTAAGTAGGGTTGATTCTAATCTTGCCCAGAAATAAACATGCCTTCAGCTCAGCACCTCAACTCCACAGGCTGGGATGGAAATGAAGCAGAGTTGATGGGGCTGAGCCACAAGGAAATGCTCTTGGTAATCGCTATGCACACCCCTGGCAATATAACGCTATCTTCAAATAATAAATAATAATCAAGCATATTCACATCTTCCTGACAACAGTGCTCAGCATCAAGAAGGTACACTGGAATAAATTGTGTGGTGATTTTAGGAGGTCTTTTTAAGGGGAGAATATCTTTTCTCTTCAGCTGCCCTAAATCAAGGCAGTCTCCATACAGTTTCTGGATAAGAAGCAGAACGTAGCTGCTGATGAAGAAATTCTTTTGCTCTAAATCCCAGTAGAAATACTAGACTTTTCAAGGCAGCTGCACCCACACAGACACCACTGCTGAAGTAAGGAGAAAGACTTTGGACCTTGGCCAAGTTCTGTCTGATCAGCAACTGTCATGTGGTTCCAAAAGTCACAGCGATCCCTCTGTCATCCCTACCCAGTGCTGATAAGTGGGACCCAGAGGTATGGCAAAGGTGTCTGTTTGCAGTGAAAAGGTGAAATGAAACAAGCTGAAAACCCATTTGGAAAGGGTGGGAAAAGTGCAGATCAGTAATTCACTTTGGTGTATCACTGGATCTAAGCTCACAGCAGCAGGTCATTCGACTCACCCTCAAAAATTAGCTGAGGTTTAATTCTTGATTCACAGCCATCTGCCTTGGGAATTGACTGAAGTTGTTAGAAAAGCCTGAGCAGGTGTAAAGGAGGTGACAGATTAAGAGAACAGCAAGACATAAAGAGGTTCTTCTGGAAACCCCCAGGAAGCAATTAGGATGCTGGAATGATTTACTTAAAAGCATTTAAGCCAACAGGAGTGGCACATGGTGTTTGCAACAAGGCTGACCTCTGAAAGGAAACATTGCCTTGAAAAGCATGGACATGAGGACCAGGAAGCAAGCAGAGGAGATAGAATATTGACAGTTTCAGAGCTTTAGTTTAATGGGAAAATATATATATAAAAAAAAAAAAAAAAAAAAAAAAAAAAAGAAGAAAAAACCCAGAGAAAAAAAAAAAGAGGGGATGATGTAGAAGCCTTCTATAACCTGAGTTATAAGAAGTAGCGTTGAGCTTTCCAGGAGATAATTTTTGTTTATAATTAATCTAGGCACTAGTATAGCCCATCATATTATAATACACAAGAGCACTCCGCAAGCAATAATGAACTCTACTGTCAATGAGGGAAGCTCTTCATTAACTCATTTCCAGACACACTTTCATCTCCATGCCATGGACTAATTCCAGAGCAACTCTAAGCAGTTGATAGTCTTTACTTGAATGTGAAGGTTGTAATGCAAGGAGACAGGTAGCAGAGGTGGGAATTTAGTTTAGGTCACTTTAGTTTCTCTCTAGTGTCCTAATTGAAAGACTAACATTTAACTTTATGCCCTTCATTCATGACATGCAATTTCTGGATTGGCAGGTGCAATCATACAGTTAGGCATCTATAGAGTAGAAAATGCAACGTCAGAGTGAAAGGGTAAAGATATATTTTTAAAAAGATAAGGTGATTAATAAGCATCTTCTCAGAAATGGTAGCTGCTGAAGGGAGCATCAGCCTCTTCACAAGCCCTTTTCTCCCAGCAGTATTTCAGAGTTGCAACAAGAACTTCCATGTCTTTCAATTTATTTTCAAATTCCCCTTTCCCTGTAGTTTTTCCAGTTTGCATTTGGGGCACAGACCTAATTTTGTACCTTTTCAAGTCAAGAGGAGCAACTTGGGACTACAGGCCTGGCTCTCAAAGACATTGGGCTGCTGTTCGGGCTGTGAAGATTTCTTTGGGTAATCCCATCCTCAGCATCAGGGGACAGGAGAAACCAGACTGGATTGAAAAGAGACACCCAAAGTAATCCAAGTTCTCTTTCTTCTACTTTTTTCTTTTTCTGAAAGCACAATTAGAGAGGGACAGCACATAAAAAGCTATTTGAAAGCACTGGGAGCCTGCATTAGCTGAAACTAACTGCTTATTTGAATAAGTGGTCAGAGCTTTCAACTCAGCTGCTGTGTTCCCTTTCGGATGTCTCTTTTTTTCCCTGCTCCCTCCCCTCTAATTTGAACAAGCAGGTTAATTTGATGAAATCCCTAGCTGCATAAACCATATGCTGTTGCCCAAAGAGGGAAGGAGGTCTCCTCTTCACAAGACAGCAGCTTTCAGGGTATCACTCACAGCTGTATGCTGCAGACATTTAGTAGAGGTTCTCATTGTTCTCATGGGTTTTAGGATTTATATGACCAGCCAAGGAGGCTTTTTACTGTTACTCAGGCAGAACTCCTTGTTCCCTAGGCTCTGCTATTAATTCATCTCAGTAGTGATCTGGAGTTAATTCAGAAATGCAGTCTCTGCCAAGTGGCATCTGCCTTTGAATGGTGCTACTCAGGTCTGCTTCCAGCTTGGTCCAGTAGATGCCCACTGATTATCTGAAATGATGTACTTTTAGGCTGGTGGGAAGGAACGCAGAAAGAGAGGAGGAACCCCTGTTCCGGCTTGAACCCACCTCCTTGCTATAGGAAACTCAGTCAGCCTCAGGCGAAACACTGCTCCCAAAGAGTGCACCCTTCAGATTACTGCCACCAGCACAATTTCATAGCTAGGGAGTTTGTGCATGCAATTTATATGCTATTAAAATGTAAGCGTATAGGAAGGAACACCGCTAGTGTTATAAATGCAATAACTCCTTAGGAAAAACTCTGTAATCTTTTGATTAAAGGCTGTCTCCCCTGTGTCTGCTGTAAGGAAGCTGCATTATTGCACTCCCTATTTTGTAATTGTTTTTCTGCAACCTAAAATACTCTGCTGACAGCTTTACTGGGGTTTACATTAGTTTACAACACTGATTTCTTAAGTCACTGTCAGATAATGAAGACATATATACCCCTTGTATAACTTTATCTCTGTGTGTTCATAGTGAACTATCTTAATGGTCAAAATATGCTTCGATCTGTTAACTGCTGAATTACTATGAGCACCAATGGTGAGCACACTGGGAATCTAACCGTGCATGGGTGCCACCAGTGTACAAATACATCAGCTGTATTTCTCATCTCAAGAATGACAGTATGACACTGAAATAATAAAACAAAAATGCAGGAGTTAGTTATTAAAAAAAAAAAATAAAAAATTCCAATTCAGGACAATGTTTGTTGGGTTTTTGTTTGTTTTGTTTTGTTTTTTTTCCCAAGTATAATCTAGTAACAGATTGTCAAAATAATTAAGAAATTCAGACATTACTCTTTTTAGAACATACTAGCAATAACTTTGAACAGCTATCAGTGAGGCTAACCTCTCTTCAGAGATCACTGCCTGCCTTCTAGCAGCCTAAACTATTGGTTCTTCTTTATTCCACCCTGGAAACGCATATCAATGTAATAGAATGGGGCACTCTAGACTCATGCTGCTAATGCCACTAAACCACATAGATGACAGGAGCTTGGCTTTCAGAGCACCAGCCACAGGCCTGGTAATCCCCATGGCTGGTATTTCTAGTGTTCAATGCAGTCACAAGATTTAAAAGCTCTAATTATTTTTCCTTGAGCATAACACTGAAAATGGCAAAAGGAAAGCTGTGGCATTCATTTATCTCTCCCTTTACCCAGGTCCATGAGACTGTCATACAAACCATTGTAAAACCTACGTAGATAAACATGCGCACAGAAATATGTAAGAATATAAAAAATATAGAAATACAGGTCTGTAGGAATACATTTTGGGAAGCCACTGAGAGTACTGAAGCTGAGGTCCTGCTAGGCTGTTCTGAAATGATCTGAAGAAAACGAAATGGAAGAGCTGCTAAGTGATTGAACTCCTAGCATGTGCAACTGGCGAGATTTTTATCATTAATGTCTATGGAGGCAGAATTACATACACTGATTTATGAGGACCAGGTCCCACCTTTGAGACACTCATTGCTGGCCAGGTTGTACACTGGGGTTCACAATAGGTAGAAAATTCCAGTGACAACATTGTTCTGGAGAATTTGAGGGCACAAATGAACAGCAAATCAAGGAGATAAAGAACAGTTTCAAGGTAACATGGAGGATATTATTACTTGGTTTAGTGTAAGGAAGGTTTAGGTGGAAAACTATGAAAGCTTCTTAGTAAGATCTAGCAGGTTCTGGAAAGCCCCTCAAGGGAAATGCTCGAAGCAGAGCATCTCCAACTGAGAACAATAATCATAGAATCATAGAATAGTTAGGGTTGGAAGGGACTTTAAGATCATCTAGTTC
>JBAFWW010012300.1:0-12158 GCA_036873685.1 Agapornis canus
TTAGTTACTAAACTGTTGTTATCTCAACCTGTGGGAGTTGCATTCTTTTGATTCTGCTCCCCATCCCTCTGGAAGCAAGGGAGGGCAGGAAAGGGGGGGTTGAGTGAGTGAACGAGCTGAGTGGCTGGGTTTAAACCATGACAACTGTCATATCCACCACTAAACCATGTCACTAAGGGCCTCATCAACATGTTTTTTGAGCACCTCCAGGCATGATTTCACCACTTCCTTGGGCAGCCTGTTCCAATATCTGACCACCTTTTTGGTGAAGAAATTCTTTCTAATATCTAGTGTAAACCTGCCCTGGCGCAGCTTGAGGCCATCACTTGTTACTTGGGAGAAGAGACCAGTAACAATCCTCCTTTCAGATAGTTGTAGAGAGCAGTAACGTTCCCCCCCTTGAGCCTTCACCAGACCAAACAACCCACATCCTTGGAAAGAAGCAGATTCTACTCCTGTTTCTGCTCATCTTCTCCTCCTATTTCTGCTTATCTTCTCAGCTGAACTTTGAGGTCCAGTTTCCAAGTCTCCAGCTTTTGCCCAGGTCTTGGACTACAGATTGGACAACATCAACACCCAGGTGTAAATTTTTCTCGCAGAGTTCCATTATCAGCATGGGAAAATAATATAAAAACATTACAGAGACACAACACTGCATCAAGGGAAAAATCAGCCTACAAGTCTTATTGTCAGCCTTTTATCTCTCCATCATAGAAGAAAATCTATCCAAACTCAAATATGATTTATTGCTCTCTAAAATAACCTTGATGTCCCTGGTGGTATTCTGAATGAGATAGGAAAACTGAAGATTACTCATGAAAGTGCTTGACAATTTTTTTCCTCTTTTTTTTGGCCACAATTCTAAGTTTTAGCAAATAAGCTTGCTATTTCAAATAGCACAAGAACTCATCCCAGCACTACATGCATTCACTCACAAATATGCATTCACTCACAAATATGCATTCACACGTGCATAAGGAAGACTCTAAAGACTGCTACATCCTATAAACAGGAAACAGGAAAGAATGTGAACTTCACGATGGCAAAGTTTTAACTGAACACAGAGATTTTAAACTGGTTTAGGAACTTGTTTCACGTTTGTCAAAAAAGCTATTTAGCACAAATGTGGAAAAGCTGGAAAATGGAAGAACATGACTTAGGGAACAAGAAGATGTTTGGGAAAACATGATGGGAAATAAGTGGAGGCACAGTCTGTACACAAGTAGATAGATAAGCTCCCAACACTGGGACAACAACTCACATGAGATGCTTTGGACTGCAGATGCCATTTCACTTCATAAGAGTCAATACTTGTTTCAAAAAGCTAAGAGACTCTAGATGTTTCTGCAGTTTTTAGAGGGATACCTCTTCTGCAAATGCAAATACATCAACTCACTAATAGCAGATGGTAAGCTTGGTCATAAACAAAATGATTTTACTCTCTGGTCAACAACCAGACATCTGATCAAGTTGTCATGATTGTTATGTATGTTCTTTTTTCATGGGAATGAAGGAAAAATTGCATACATTTCTTCATTCATATACAAAACATTAACGAAATTTTAGCAGGCAACTTTCATAAAAACACAGTACCCTTTTCTCCTCTCCCCATGCCCACCCACACACCCAACATGTTGTATAACAGTCTGGGAAACAAAAACAGATCATGCATTGAAAACCAGTTTTCAGAACAATTCGTTAAAAGCACTGAAGCACACTTGTTGCTTATATGTTCTCCCCAGATGCTGTGCTGACTGTATATATAAGCCCTCATCCTTTACAGACCTGGTCCCAAGAGATGCATGAGAGAGTTAAAAGTGGTGACACATTATTCATTCAAGTATGTTAAGTGAGATGGGTTCAGAAGGAATTACAAATGCCATTTTTGCTAGTGAACCTCTTTCATGCAAAGTACTCTTTACTGCACACGTCCGTACAACATTCCCCTTTGGTTGCACAATCATTAGCTTTCAGACTTGTAGAACCATTTCAATCCCAAGTATCTTACTTGAGGGAAATGCTGCATAGTTCTTTTGTTTTCAGCATGTTGGGAAAGAGATTAAACTTAATCATAAATAAATGGTTTATTTTCTCCCACGTCTCCCTCTAATATGAAACACCATTTTAATATACTGCAGATTGATGACTTGCAAACTATTGTGATCTATAGCACTTGTTTCATTTACTGTCATTGCAATTTTTTGATTTTGAACAGTATCTTTTTTCTCAACTCTGTCCTTCAATTACAGGGTTGTCTTCTGCCGCGTATCAATTTAAAGAAAAAGTTATGAAATAAATTCGATAGCATTTGCTTTTTGTTCTAGAGTACCTATTGCGCCTTTTGCCAGCAGATGGCAGCATATGGCTGCTCTGATACCGGCTCTATGAAAATGCCTACAGGGGAAACAAGCATTCAGAAAGAAACAATTGGGTCTTTGTAAACCCTTATTCCTATTCTCTCACAGCAAACTACTGTAGTCATGTCTCTTAGAAGTCCTTCAGGGACTGAATCAAAAAGTGAAGTTTTCCTTGATTCTTTGTTTTATTTCTTGTGGTTTTTTTGTAGTTTGTTTTTTGTTGGCAATTTGGTTTGTTTTGGTGTGGGCTTGTTGAGGTTTGGTTTGTTTTTATTTTCAAGCTAACGATTTGCAGAAATTGAAAGATTTCTGGAAAGCAGAGATAAGCTAGATGAAGTCACTTAGTGCAGATACCCAGAAAGGTTTGTGAATTTGGAATTCCAACCCTGCATCTGGAGTTCAGGTATCATTTCTAGCAACAAAACTAGCTCTCTATCTCTGCCTCTTCAAAATTCTTCACCACACAAAACATTTTCCTGTTATCAAAAAACACACACACATACCTAACAATTTCTCCCTTTCCTACATGTACAAAAGGCAGTAGCAATGTATCTGTGGGTATACACTTAAATTTAAAATAATGAATTCCAAAACCATACTACTCTCTTAAGTGGTTTCTATATGGTAATTTTAATAGGAAAAAAAATCCATCAATATGTAGTAGAAAGGTTTCAGTCATTCTAATTTCTAAATTCCTAAAACTTTGCATTTTCAAAAACACAATGGAGTTTAGATAATGAGCTTTGTTATTTGTACTGCAATCCGTGGTTGCTCCTGAGAGTAAGCAATTACATTAGATTATGTGGGTAACATAACAAAAGTGTATTTTTCTCTCCCGTGTATACAAGGCTTATTTCAATTCAATTGACGTGATTCTTTTAGGTTAGGAAGTTCAGGGTATACTTAAAACACAGTTTCCACAGTGTATAGGCAGCCTTCTCTCTCCTATCCCTATTAATAGAGCCTGGATACATCCTTTTTGCTTTCTAACAATACAGCAGTTTAACAGTACATTTGACTGATAATTTTACAGAAGTGCAAAGAATCAACAACCAGCTCATGCATCCCCTGTGTCATGTTGATGCTACAGGCAGAATGACTTGGCCATTTCAAAATAAATGTTAAGGAAACAAGAATCTATTTGGGATTGTTAGTGCTTTTTTCTTACCTGAAATGATCTTGTTAGCCTGCTGTCCCTCAGAAGCAGCTAAAATTCTACTTTTTCCACATTGCAAGTAGCAGGTGCTTCAGCACTGTAGTGAAAGAAAACCATTCTGTCAAACAATATAGTGCTTTTATGCTACAACATATCACACATAACTGATCTTAATAAAGCAAGGCCTCAGGAGGGCCTTCTAATATGTGAAAGCATATAGATTGCTTTAAAGCAGCAAGTCTATTTGGTTTGAGCCTGTATAGGTAGTTTGCATGGCTCCCACGCCAGAGGTCTGATAGCTGGAGTGTGCAGCATTGATGGAAATGCCAGCTGTGAAGCCTACACTCCTGGTGGATTCGTGTACTAGAACCACAGGGCCCTCTAAACTTCCTAGGTCTGGGCACCCAGACCAGGGTGCTCTCCACACACCTTCCGCTGCCCCAGGACTCTCAGTGCCTGTCAGAAGGAGCATGTACTCCCACAGGCTTCTTGCAGCTCCTTGGATTTTCTTAGTCTCTAAAAGTCCATCAATCAAGTGGCAGAAGTTGCAACCAGCTGGGGACCATCACCACACAATTATTGCAAAAGACTATGTCAGAAAGTCCAAAATTCAATGCCTTTGAAATTCAGTGTGCTTTGAGTTGAAGTGAAAGAAAGATGAAAAACTCCTTTGTACTGCAAAGTGTATTAATGAAGTAAAATGATAACAGGATTTAAAGACCCCAAAGGTAATGACAGTTTAAATGGTAACAAATATAATGATTAACAACAGTAAAAGGTCTGCATAAACTTAATACTATAAACACAGGCAAGAAGATTTCCACTTCTCCAGCCTCAAACTCTGCCCTAATATATCCTGCTTGTAACTATTGTTTCTCAGGTCCTAAGCACACCTTATATTCAGCATGACAACTGATGAAACAGTTCTGTATCTTTGATAATACTCTTCTCACCCTTGGATTTCTTTTTATGACCTCTTTATTCTTTATTATCTTAGCATTAATCTATATTTCCCCATGACTTCTCTTTCCAAGTGTTTCCTCCTTATTTCTTCAGGATCTAATAAATTTGATGCATCATAATACTCGAGGGGAGGGGGGGAAGGAGGAGAGAAAAATCTCTGAAGTAGCATTTAACAAAGATAAGACTAAAAAAGGGGCACCAGGACCTAATGTTATTATATATTTAAAACCTGTGGATAGGGCATGAGTAGGTATGCCAGAATTCACCAGATGTCCCCAAAAGGCACAAGCCAGCTTTCTGTCCCGTCACATTATAGGCCAGTTTAACATCTGTTGTAACATATCCCAACACAAAAAGACTGTAAAATGTGCTTCACTAGAACTGGAGTTCTAATTTATCTACTTTCAGAAACATATTGCTCTGTAGAGTTAAAAATGTAAAGATTACATTGTTATAGAAAGCTAACACAGCAGAAGTTTAATAGTAGTATAGTATTTTTTAAAGCAGAGCAGATGAGCTTGCATAACAAGATTCTTCACAGATATATATTTATAGGGAGATTATCTATAAAGAGATATCTATATGTAAAAATATGTAACAATAGACACATATTTTTTAATATAGATAAACTATGTTACCATTAAAAATAAGTGGAATTTGGCTTAGGTTTGAGTCATGTTGTTGGAAGTTGTTCTGAACATGCAAACACGCAAGAAATTAAGCAGAGCCAAGAAGATTGTGCTGTTTTCAGTTTTGAGTTGCAGCTAATAGTATCTGATCTAGATAATTCAAAATGTTTAGGTTAATTGGCAGCTAAATGCAGTTAGAAAACAACAGATCAAAATTTATGAGAAGCCACATTCTCAGTCCCTGCCCCCAATATTAGGAAGTAAAAATAGGGTCTGTAAATCAGAAAGGGAATTAATTTCTAGGTAAGTGTGTGAATACAGAGAATCTGGATACTTAATTTTGACCATGTTCATCTGGATGTGCAACTTGTGGTGTTAGCCTTTGCCTTTTCCAAGCTACCACATGTACCATTTTTCTTGATTGACACAGTGTCAGAGAAGGATTGAGTCTTGTCTTGGATATTCATCTAGAACAAAATGCTCTCTGGCAGCTTGCTGTGCCTATATCCTAGTCTGTCTTCAGACCTCCAGCAAAAGCGGTTCTATATCATAAAAAAGTCCTCAGAAATTCTTCTCAGGCAAGCTGGTATTTTGTTAGGGCTTTTTTTACCCAAGAGAGATTATGGGACTGCTCAATTAGCTCCACCGTCTTTATAATTTGTCTAGGTTAACATATACTATGTACCACATCTTCAGCAAGCTTCCACAGCTATGCCAAATACCATTGGTAGACAATTATGGCAATAATCTTCAGTAGGCTTCAGTTCACAGGTCCAACCAGATTCCATAATGAGTGATGAAGTTTCTGTTACAAACACAGAAGCCTCAGGCCACCATTAACTTTGGCAAATTGTTTGAAATTCGGTTTATGTGGCAGGCTAATGGAGGCTTATACATACTTCACACATTATGTACTACATAACAAACATTCTCATAGAGAGAAGTTTAGAGCTGCTCTACATTAAGAAGAAAATAATTAATTCTTCTCTTTATTCCTTCATAATTTTACTGTTAACTAAAATTTTAGTCTCTGATTTTCATCCAGTCTTACATGGTGTACTTTCTAATACTGCCTGCATTAGACAGCCCTTGTCTGTATGTAAATTCCTGTACCTATGAAACTATTTCACTTAACTGTTTATAAAGCAACTTCTGACACTGCCAGGAAAGTTCCAGATAAAGTATCTGTCCCTTTTGTTCTTCCTTTGTATGAACCAATGTGTTGGGAATGAAGCAAAGTCACAAAAATCAGAGCTAGATTGCAAAGAGACAGACAGAAACCAGCTATGATGTGTGAGTAAAGCTCTGACTGATGAAACTACAGCTTAGCTTCAAAGACTTTAGTACAAAAGGTCTGAAGAATTTCTTAATAACCTGGCCACATCCTGAAACAGAAGTAGGAATCAGAAGGGAATAAGAAGATGTGGGCACACATGGCTAAGGATAAGCCATGTTCAGGCAAACCGAAGGCATGATCTGATGTGGTTTCCTCTGCAGACAAATTCTTGGGTATGCAACACTCCCACCCTGGGTCACTTTAGGCAACTTCTAACATGCAAAGAGATTCTGGAAGCCAGGTACCCACCATGTAAAAATACAAACCAACTCATTATTGTCCAATACACAAAAATGATAGATAGGAATAATGAGCTACCAATCCAATGGTCAAGAAGCTTAGTGCTCCAGAGATGACATCAAACAATATTTGCCCACCAGGCAAATCATACGAGAAGGTTTTTCGTTATTCATCCTTAGGGACAGGCCAGTTCTCAGTGCTGCAGATTTGCCACCCTCAGTCTCCTTGTTTTCTCCTTAGGATTCCATGTTTGTTTTATCTTTTGAATCCTTGATCTGCCAACTATGCCCTTCTCACTAAACTTACCTCTGCAGTTTCATCTTCCTGGTTTTGCATGGCTTTATTCTATGTAGGCTTTTACAACTCTTTCTACCAGGTTTCTACCAGGTTTTTAGCAGGTTTCTCCAAAATCTAAGCTGGGGTTACACAAGCACACTGCGTGCAAGCTGGGTCGTGGATCTAAGACAGCTGAACTGCTGGGAGGAGAGTTACAGGTCTGACAGGCTGCTCCGGAAAAAAAACCTTGACATTATCTTATGAAGAGCCATCTCCTTTTATTGTCAGATCATGTTGCTGTGAGGAAGCAGAGAGCAACAACACACACTTAACAAAGAACCTCTTTGCATCTCATTCAACTCTGACACAGTGCTGATAGCAGCAGAGGATTCATTGTTCAGGAGCACTGATCAGACAAAAAGCAGACAGAAGTATGTAACATACCTCTTCATTTGTGCTAAGAAGTTAAGCAGCAATAAGCCCACTTATGCTTGCAGATGGTTTAGTGCCTATAATGTTTGGTTTGGGTTTTAATGCAGAAATATCAAAAGCTGTTAGTGGCAATGCTGAATGACCTCCTCCCTACAGTCAGTGACTTTCTTTTGATACTGAACACATACCACAGAGTGACTTATCATATTTTGATTCTCATTAGGGTCACAAATGGAAGGAAAAGAGGCACTAGCTAGGGATCACTGTCCTGATGAGCAATTGCAGGATAAACCACTGTCAGTCCTCATGGATAAGAACCCGCACTCTTTGGGAATGCATCAGTATAGGGAAGACTGATATGTATAACCAGCCTATGCAACATGTGCCAGATGTGACACTGTAGGAAAAACATAGGAAAAAACAAAAAGGCATAACGGATATAACAGCCTCACATGTGGCACTCTGTCTTGTGAGATGAAAAAAAAAAAAATCCATATCTTACCACATAATCACATGGTAACTGCTTTATTAAGCTGAATAGCTAAACCATTGTTTTCTTCCTTTTCTCAGTTGGCATGCCCATTAAAATGTTCAAATATTCCAACACTGTAAATGTAAACCAACTTACAATTGGCATGTTTTTCCTAGTTATTTTTCTTGATTCTGAAAAGAAATACATTAACCTCAGGACAACATCTCAGAAGCTGCTGAACTAGAGCATTTGCCATAGACATGAGTCCGCACTTGGACAATTCCCACTCACACACAGGACTGCTAACAGAAGCTTGTAACAAAATTAGTTAAGCAGTTTCAAATCCCCTCCAACTGCTGTGAAGAGAAGGAAAAATGACAAATACAGTAAACATAAGCCTCCTCACTTATAACTCACTTTCTTTTCTAATGCTCCAATGTCTTTCCACTCCTCACAGTTGCCAAACACATTGCCTTAAGTACCAGTATCAATAAATTTAATCTTGCATATTGGTGGTTCTAGAAAGTAAGCTATGGTGTACGTTTCTAGAAAAGTGTTACAAATGCTGTAAGTATGTGGAAATTACAATCACTAAACAAAAACTTCTGGTAATTTAAAAGCTCTCTAACTTTGAAGGAGTCTATACATGTCAAATACCACCTGCCTAAACTTATGTCCACTGTTGCTTCAAAATGACTGGAAGCAGAGCTAATGGGTTTGACTCCTAAATCCTAAAATGAATGTTGAGCTGTAGGCCTTTCAGTAGTGAGCAGACAACTGAAGATTTCTACTCACTACGCTTATTCACAATCTGGCTACAACATGCCTTATCTGATCTGAGAATAAGGAGGAAACTACATGACTACACAAAATCCCCTGATATCTTTTATGAAATATTTAATCCTACAAAGCATATTTCCCTTGATTCATTACTTTATTGATGATATTTACTGATTGAAAAGTTACAGCAGTAGTACTTGCCTCCACTAATCATCAGATCAAAGAAGGCTGTTAGGGGTTTTAATTTTGGTAATGCTTTTGAAGAATGTCATATGACTTGAGAAATCCAGCTTTTCTCATCCATCTGGGCATTTTCTTTTCTTCCTTCCTCTTGATTCCACTCTGAGAAAAATTAATCTGTCAAATCTTTATTGCTCTAATTCTGCAACTTTTAAAGATGGCAAAAGCTTTCATAGGTCTTTTTAACGTAGTCTTACAATCATAAAAAAAAAGTCAGAATTCTCCAAGCAAGAAAAATGAGACTGTGATAGCTTTGTCAAAGACCTGGTGGATAAAAATGAATATAACAAGACATCTATATGCCTCTTTCTGCTGTGAGTGGAAGAAAACCTTTTCTGAGTCACCAGCAGGAACACTCCATTCCTCATCCTCTGGTCACACTCAGTTTACAGCTTTGTCTCCTTATGTACAGAAGGATGATGTCTCCTGTTCAGGCCAGCAGCATCAAATGAGATGATACTGACGATACCAGAAGATGCAATTTTAGACCCCTGTAACCATTGTAGACTAATTGCTTCCAGACTCTCCAGAACAGCCTATTATTCCAGATCTCCCACAGGTACTGTAATATTTACTACTGCATTTCAATTTTCATGCAGTTATCTATGCCCTGAGCTGAATAGCACAGTAAAATCGGAGGCCAACACAGAACAAACTGCAGTGTGACATTATATAGGAAACGTTAATAGGTCATTCATAAATTATTGCTGCTGTCCTTATATAAGTCAGCTGGTCTCAATGTAGCGTTTTTAGACAGCTTGCTCTTACTGAGACAGGTTTTTCAGAGCAAAGTTAAATAGCGCTGATGGGAATATATGGCAAACTCAATTGTAAACCCATGGCTGTGTCCCTGGGCTTCTGGTCCAACAGTTTCTCCCAGTGAGGCCTCTTTTTCACACATTTGTCTGAATTTCAAGCACCTGATCTCCAGAGGTAACAGATTTTTTCAAACAAAACCCCACAAATGAAAAACAAAAAGCAACAAAATAAACTAAATAAACTACCAGTGAGATTCCTTAGGCCCTCTGATTTATTCTAATGCTGAACAAACTGAGCAACTTTGCAGCAGGCTTCGCCAGGTCTCCTAAATAACTGTGCTGGAAATCAAAGTCAGCCTTTCTTTCTCTTTTTACCCATAGAGAGAAGTTGTTTCCCTAGAGCATCAAAACATAACTTCATCCAAAGTTCCTCAGTGGTTCTGGTCTGGATCCTAAACAAAAATAAGAGGTTTGGGTCTATTTTCCCTGCTTCTGAACTACCCTTCTCAAGGTAATTCACTCCTCTGAATGAGCAGGCTGATGCTGCTTGCTCCAGGGGCTATAGTGCCTGAAAAGGAAGTAGATATTTAAAACAACACAGGAAAGGAACTATAGGAAAAATTAAAAAAACTAAGAGGGATGCTGTTTTCAATGCTGAAAAAAGGTGTTGAAGTACAGAATTACCTTCAGAGTGAAAAAAAATATGATTTTAGATGTTTAAGATGTCAAATGGAGGGGGTTTTACCTTATTTAAGTCACAAGACTTTATAATGAATGTCAAAGGAAACTTTTCATTTATGAAGCAGGATGAAGATATATTTAGAAGTTTGAACTCACAGGGGAATGAGTAACTACAGGCTGCAATGGTTTACACCACCTATATCACACTTAACAACATCAGGGCTCACATAACAGGCTGCAATTCTTTGATCTCATAACTGTGGCAGGTAGTATAGGAAATCAGTGGAAGGAATTGTGTTTACTCTCCACCTCAGCTGTCTAATGACAAGCTTATAGAAGAGGAAGCACAAACTCTTTCCGAGTAGCATGACATGAGGAAAGCTTGAAAAAGTCCCTGTTTCCCTCAGAGATAAAAGTGTTTTGTGAATATTTGCTCTGGCATTGTAGAAGATGATAAAGGAAACAAAGGATGTGTGTTAATTTTCAAAACCAACTGATTGTGTACTTAGCCAAAGAGCTTGCATTATTTGCCAGTCTGCTACAATTGTTCTGATAATGTAATTCATGTTCTGGCTATTTTATGAAGAACTTTATCTCATGAGGTACCAAAGGCCACTGGGATATGTGCTACAGTCTAGCTTGGGTAGATTCAGAATAAAAACAAAACAAAACAAAAGAGTAATACAATCTGACAATTGCTGATAATCAATGTGAAAACAGATGCAGAGCACAATGTCTTCATCAGTGATTCAAGTCACTGCCTAGGTGAGGAACGTTATACAGAAAGAGACATCCATTTAGCCAATTTTGTCAGAAAAATTATTTTTTTTAAAAACACATGGGACCTCTTTAATGGAGACAAAGATACATTTATCTCTATCTTTGACAAAGTTCACTTGGGCATGTTATCTCTTTAAGCTATTTATAGCCCTGACTTGCCCAAAACTCTAAAAAAGTATGAAAAGTATTATTTTTGTGTTCTCATTTAGAACTAGCCATAATGCACCTTGATACTTTCTAATTGTGAATGTTCTATAGAGGTATTTTCTTATCAGTCCTCAGGCAAAAGTTGGCATTAAAAAAAATACATCTTTTTATATAAGAGATTATGACTTAGAAATGAAAGTGAAGTGGATTTGGAAGCACTCACTGAACATTTTTTTCCCCCAATACTAAATGAATACAATAACAAATTCTAATCTCTCCAGTCACAGTCATCATTTCAGCACAACTGTGACATTTTTTGTTCATAATATTATGCCAGAATTTTATTTTTTTTTAGCAGAATTACACAGCAAATATTTTTGTCATAATGCAGATTTGCTTCTTTTGTCTCCTGGATCAAACATTATCCACACGGTACAGGTGTGCTGATATGGTTTATTCATATTCTAGGGGAAAAACAGGAAAAAAAATAAAATGCCTCAAAAAAATCTTCAAATAGAAACCAATTTTAGAACTTAGAACCTTAGAGTAGTAAATAAAGTAGCCACTGCATAAATGAATCTCACACAAGGGTCCATTCTAAATGGTAAACGATTCCTTTGCAAGAAATTAACTGATAAAATACTATATCCATCTATGTGGAGGAATATGTATTAAAAATTCTGAAGGTGAGAAAAAAAAACACCTGAGAGTACTAATTCTGGGACACTCTGCCCTTTAATGCTATGATTGCTCTATGTAAATATTTAGTATTGCAATAACTCTAGCTAGTATGACTTCTAAACCCAATTTCATTTCATAGCTCTTGTTACCCAGTTACAGATCACAGAATCACAGGATCCTAAGGGTTGGAAGGGACCTCGAAAGATCATCTAGTCCAACCCCCCTGCGAG